>WYDK02052185.1:0-13583 GCA_009867345.2 Toxicodendron radicans | reverse complement strand
CTCTTAAGAAAAACCCTAGTTGCCTCATTTTCATCTCTTTCATATTTTATATTAGATTGATCTAGCAATCAATCAATCAATTTCTTGTAATTCTATGTTGCTTTCGTGTGGACTTAGTAAGTGCGTGTCTATCCTTGATACGACTTGCGAAGAAATTCATTATTTCAAGAAAGAAGGAGTCGTCAAACGTTGGTATGGAATCTGAATTTTATACTAATGTTTATCTTTATGTAAATGATTAAATCAAATACCTTGATTCAAATTCAAGGGTTCATAGGGATTGATGTGTGTTATTGTTGTATAATTTTTTGTTTTCCGCTGTGTTTACACAACGTCATTCCCTAACAGAAACAACTTCATCGGCTGAACCTGAAAACCTGACTAATACAGATGCAATTGAAGTTGGTGCTACTTCTATTGTTGAAGAAGAAAATGACGATAACCCATTCCAAAGGAAGAAAAAAGCAAAGAGATCTGTGGTTTGGGCAAATTATAAAGAGGTGGTTCAACCAGATGGTACGAAGAAAGCATAATGCATCCATTGCAACGCCAAACTTGCCATTAATTCAAGCAGAAGTACAACTCAATTTACAAGACACTTGAAAAGGTGTGTAAGGCGAATAGTTTTTCAGAGGCAACAACAACTAAGAAAATTTTTCACAAATAGATCCAAGCGTGCAGGAGATGTGATGCCTCCTATTGTAGGTGGCAAGTTTGAAATGGCGCGGATGAGGGAACTAGTGGCACATTGGGTGCTTATGCATGAGCATCCATTTACTGTTGTGGAGCAGTTGGGTTTTAACAATATGCTAATGTATGGGAAGCTATGTTGGGAAGGAGTATCTTGCTTTACTAGTAAAAACGATTATCAGAAGGTGTATGAAGTAGAAAAGAAGAAGTTGAAAACTGTGTTGAGGAGTGTTGATAGAATTAGTTTGACTACCGATTTATGGAATTCAGGAAATCAAAAGATAGAGTACATGGTTCTAATGATCCATTGGATAGATATTAATTGGAGGTTGAACAAACATGTGCTTAGTTTTGTTCATTTACCTCCTTCTTGCAGTGGTGTCCAGATTGGTGACTCCATATTTAAGTGTTTGCGGGAATGAGGGATTGAGAACAAGGTCTTCACGGTGTCAGTGGATAATGCCCTTAGTAATGATGTGGCAATTAGGGTTATGAAGGAAAAATTTTCTATTACCAGAAAGCTCGCTTGCGAAAGGAATTTGTTTCATGTACATTGTTGTGCACACATTTTAAATATAATGGTGCAAGATGATCTTTATCATATTAGGGACATCATTCAAGACATCCGTGATATTGTCTCGTATTTCAATAAATTGGAGAGCAGACTTACCATCTTTTCAAAGATTGTGCAACACTTGCAATTGCCTTACCGAAAGCTAATTCTAGACTGTAAAACGAGGTGGAACTCGACTTATGAGATGTTGACAACTGCATTGAAGTTCAAAAAAGTGTTTCCAAGATATGTTGAAAGAGACCCACACTATCATTTGTGTCCGAACGATGAAGATTGGGAGAAAATAGAGAGAATTTGTAACATTTTGAATGTTTTTAGTGTTGCCACACATAATTTCTGGAAGTAATTATCCAACATGAAATAAATTTATGGCTGAGGTTTGTAGGATTAAAGTATTATTGGATAAACATGCAGAAGATGAAAATGAATTTATAAGGAACATGGTGCGAAGGATGAAAGTCAAGTTTGATAGGTACTGGGGGGAGAGTAACTTGTTGATGGTTGTAGTTGTTGTCTTGGACCCTAGGGGCAAATTGAAAGTGCTTGAATTTGCTTTTCATAAGATTTATGGTGATCCTGAATCCTGAGAAAATGCTCTAAAGGTTCGGGATGCCTTATACAACCTGTATGGGGAATACGTGGCTGAGAAGGAATCTTCTACCGTTGACCGCGATGCTGATACCACAGAGGGTAGTGTGACGAATGCGGAATTTAACTCTTTTGGTTGGTCAAAATTAATGAGTTATGTGGACATAACTAAAGCTATTGCACCGGAAAAATCAGAGTTAGATTTTTATTTGGAAGAGGGATGTTATAAGTGTCAAGGGGATCATGATGCTTTTGATGTTTTACAGTGGTGACGATCAAATAGTTTGAAGTTCTCCATCTTAAGTAAGCCAGCTCGTGATATATTAGCCATTCTGATCACCACGGTGGCTTTAGAGTCTACTTTTAGTGCCAGAAGTAGAGTTATTGACACTCACCGAGCTTCATTGTCTCCATAAATAGTGCAAGTCCTACTATGTGCAATTGATTGGTGCGGCAATCTATATGGAATGAAGAAGAGTAGCGATGTAAGTTATGTTAATCCTAAATAGTTTTCTGGCTCTTTTATTTATAATAGACTTTTATTTGACTCTAACTTAAACTTTTTGATTTTTTTCCTATGTGTTTCAAGAGGAGATACAACCAGTGGATATTACACTTCCTATCCCTTTAGCTGAAGGGAATTCAGATATTGTTTGATCCTCCAACTTATGTTATATTGGTAGGTATGTTGGATTATAACTTATAAGTATTTAAGTTAATATCAATACATAAATATACTGATAGGCAACTCATCACTCACGTATACTCTAAGAAAGGGAGGAGCGACCACTAGTATCTTTAAGTGTCATATAATTGTCACATTGTGGGCAGGGAAATTAGTTAGAAAAGTCAGTACACGTGGCTTATATCTAGAATCCTTAGGGTGGGGACAGTGAATAGGTATAATGGGAAGGACAACCAAATTGTGGGCAAGGATTATTCTGAAGGTTGAATTTCTAGAATTCATCTGTTATGTCGTTGGTTATTTCATTTTGTGTTTTTGAATCAAGCTCTGGTTACTGAAATACGATACGATATGTTTTATTATTAATACAATTATACTTATTTCTTCATTATTGACTGAGTGTGAGTTGTTTGTTATAAACTGAATTGTTGTTGAGTGTGTTGAGTATTTAGTTTAGTATCATATACATATGTTGATCATTTCATCTTTCTAAATCTATCATTTGGTGGACAGTGTGGACTGTGGAGTATGTGGACTGTGGGAGGCGTCTGGAACTGGAAGGTAATGATCTTCAATTTATATAAAAATGCAGAGACTACAAAATAGATTAAAATATTTAGTTTCTTCCTTTGTTAGCATAAGGAAGGTGGTGGGGCTAAAGGGAGCCCATTAATGGCTTTTTGGTAAAATAGATTTGTTAATTTAGTTTGTTAAATTTATTTGGTCGTCGGCCTAACTACAAAATAAATTCATTTGGTAGGCCTGAGTACGATTAAAATATTTGAAGTAATCTCAATGGATCACATCCTATATCAAACCGCCCTTTATTATCATGTAGATTAAAACTATCTCACTATTGTGAAAATCCGTAAGTGTACAGAATCGTGCAAGTAATAAATAACGAGTAAATAGATGTCGAACCCTAGGGAATTACTGTCTACCAATTACCAAAATAAACTATCCTATTACTATTTGATTAACCAAATAATTATGAGGAAAAACCATAAACTATGATAACAAATTAAAGCTAGAAGAAAAATAAACTCTCTGTAAAACACTTGATTTTTAATGCAAATGATCAAACCTAGGGCATAGACTTTGCATCAACTCTTATTCATATGTATTGACAACTCACGATAATATCATTAAGCTCTTCCTAAAGGTCAAACTCCCTAAATTTCTAATAATTTTCTCTTGAACAATTATCAAATTAACTTCTAATTACTAACCCGAATTATCTCTAATCAGATTTAAGCAATCGAAGATCATTACGCTCTTTGGAGTTTACCAAAACCTCACAAGTCGCGGTAACATATCTCTAGTGTTCGCTCAACCTATGGTTTTACTACCTTAGACCAACTAATCATCATCTTTCGATCTCAACTTAGTCCATTTATTCGTTCAATTCTCGATACCAAAAGAATCAAAAGCATTAAGCGCAATAATAAAGCTTAGAAATAAGTCTCAACAAAAATTAACACAAGTCATTCAACACATATTCAAGAGATTGGGCTACATATTAGCCCTAGAAAATAAAATTAACTCATCGAAATAATGAAATAAACAAACATCTTTTCAATAAAATCAAAGTCATGAGTTCAAGAAAGAAAAAAAAAAAAACCTTCTCTATGTTGCATCCACAAAAACTTCAAAAAATCTTCAGCCTTTGTTCCTCTAGCAGTAATTCTCTAATTCTCCCTTTTTCTTCCACCAAGAACTCCCTAAAATAAAGCTAAAGACTCATATTTATAGTCCTAGGGTTGTATGGGTGTGTTTTCCTCTTTCCTTATGGGTTTAGGATGCAAAAAACCCTAAAATTGTAGAAAAACTTGTGAAAAACGGAAGATATTAAAGTCCAAATTTGTGGGTATGCCGCGGTACAGTGCCTAGGCATACTAGCTTCTGCTTTGGCACAGTGCCGTGGCATAGATGCTTCTGCCCTTCTCAATTAGACTTATTCCTTAGTTCTTCAAAGACAATAACTTTTGACCCTGATAACAATCGATTAAGAGAAAAGGAAAAACATACTAACTGTAGAAATTTGAATCAAATTTACAATGGTCCAAGATTTGTCTCAATCAGACATCTACAGCTTGAGTTATTGTTAGAATGCTGAAGCTCGTTCAACTTGGAGCGTAATCCAAAATAGCCTTGAACTTCAAAATTCCGTAACTTCTTCAATTCAATTATGATTCTCTATCAGTTTGATTCTACTCGTTACTCACTCCGTCACGAATACAATTCTTCATCTGAGCTACATTTTTCTCATTGAAAACCTAAAATGAAAAAAATACCCCAGTGATCCCATACAAGAAATTTATGAAAAACAATAATAAAATCTACTAATTCATCCTTATTTTCTTACAAAATATCCCCATGAACATCTAAGTAATTGTTTATTTTCAAGCTCTTAGCACAACCCCCAACTAGCTTCTTGCCACTCCATAGCAAGCTAAGCGATATAAATATGTCTTATAGCTTGAAATTAAAAACAAAAATAAAACCTAAATCTAATCTACTTTACTCTAAATCACTTCCGTAGATTGACACGGTTGCATTTAGAGTATGCAACAAGCTTTTAAACCCCTAGGCTATAGTCTCAAAAATTGCATATACATAACAAATAGAATAATTAAAATTCACCAAGCCCAAAGATAATACAAACATCAATTCCATTTGTGTAATCGACCCTAGAACATCCATACAACCACAAACCATTGATCCAAAAACTTGGATGATTTTATGCATAACATTCACAGACTAAATTTTGATCTCTAGTGTTCAGGTTATGAATCAAACATGAATCATGGAATCAAAATCAATTGGCTCACTTTTCAAACCACTCTCCACTAATGTAAAATTACACACTAGCTCGGATCAATAGGTCTTTATAAAGGTTGTAACGTTAGGCTATGGTATGGTTTTTGAAAGAACGAAAGGAAATAAGACAAAATTAAGAGACTTAATCATCATTCCTTCTCAACACAACCATCCAAGCATGAATATACTTCGTCTTTTGACTCAACTTTTCTCCAAACTCTATTGAGCTTTTATCCTCAACACTAGAACAAACCCATTTTTATCACAATTTCACTTCTTCACAATGTTTCTCAATGTTCACTTCTTCCTCACTTTTTTTTTTTTTGCAATAAAATAACTTGTAAGGCAGAAAGCAACATACAACCCACCTTAACCTTCTAAACACTCCACAATCCCCAACCTATTTCTTTGCATATACTTGGGTTATGGAAAAACTTCACAACTCTCCACCCTTACTTGTCAAAGTGCTTTCACCAAGCTTGTGCTAGGATTAAGTCTCTTAAAAATTACATGGTAGGAATGTGCTTTAGGCTCATAATCAAGGTAAGTTAAATTAAGCTTAATGAAAGAAGAACAAGGCTAACAATGTGTATATAATGGCTCAAAGGGTTAACTAGCGATAATAAAATTTAGGGTCGACTTGAAAGGCTCAATCGGTCCAAAAATAATCTAAATCATTTCCTTAGTAGTTTGAATACTAGGATTTCGCCTCAAGTGATCATCAAATAAGTTCTAGAGTTTGTTAAGATCACAAAAATGTCCATGAAAAATTCACACATAAAACTTCTCAAAGCATTTAGACTAACCAACCAATTCATACAACACACCATTAGGGTCTCGAACTAAACGAAACGAACATTCATAATTATCCTTAAACCAAGGCAAAATTTAATGTCTTCAAAAAGTTACATGTTATCACAGTCATAATATTATTATTGACATACAATTTAATCCAAGAATTTAACAAAAATCAAACAAAACAAAACAAACAAAAATTTTAAAAATTTCCTAATAAATCCATAAATTTCAAAATTTTGGAACCTTACCCCCAACCTAAAATCTACATTGTCCTCAATGTACAAATGTAAACAAAAGGAAATAAAGAAACAAAAAATTGACCCCCTTTTGCAATATTGAAGTGAGAAAATGCAGGCCAATTTGGTTATTCTTCTCATTTCCTTCCATTGTGGCTATGTAAATCCTGTCAAAACAAAGAAACGTACGGTGCACCTCATCGGCAACACACATCACTCGTGAAATTTATGACTTAAAAAAAATAAACACAACATCAATGTTAGTCAAACTAAAAAAAAATGTAGAAAATAAGAATGACTCATGTACACACCAAAACAAATAAAAAAAAAAATCAAAATCAAAGTAAAGAGCTTGGGTTGCCTCCCAAGAAGCGCTTTATTAGAGTCGTAAGCTCAACTTTCTCACTTCTTCAATCTAGTTTATGAAGGAAAATCCATGCCCTCATATCCTTAATTCCACCATACTCATAGGGCTTCGATTGTTGTTTATCTACTCTCTCAAATTCAGCCTCCATAGACCTAGAGTTGACTAAACAATTTTCTAGGGGGGAAACAAGGTAGGTTTCTTCAAAATTCTTAGTCACTATGTCATCAAGAACACTAATCTGGAAGCATGTATGTAACTCGGATGGATATCTCATCGTATTAAAAACATTGGACTCCACTTGTTCGTCTTCTCATGATTTTTCATGCTTCTAGTATGCTTCAATTGCTTCAATTTGTTCCTCATCCCTTGGTTGCTCTAGTTGTTTACCACTCCTCAAAGTGATTGCAATGACTTGCTAATTTGGATTATTCTCCGTATCACTTGGCAACGATCCTTGAACTCTACTCGATAAAATGTTATAAATTTGTCCCATTTGAGCTTCAAGATTCCTAATAGATGCAACTTGATTTTGGAGAAGAATTTCGTGCTTGTCAAATCTCTTGCTTGACTCCTCAATAAACTTGGCAAGTACATCTTTCAAATTCGAGTCCTTCTCTTGAGCTTGAAAACCGGGAGGTGGCGTAGGATCATTGTTGTTGCTTCAAGAGAAATTGAAATGATTCTGCCATGCTGGAGTATAAGTGTTGTAATATAGATTCTCTTGCCTTCTTTGAAAGTTATTTACATAATTGACTTGTTCAAGTTGTGCAAACATATTTCCTACTTGGCAATCTCTTGTTAAGTGATTTCCCTCACAAATTTCACATGTTAACATGGGAGTCTCAATGGCATTAATCTTCAAAGAAAAACCCAATTGTTTTTGAATAGTTGAGAGCTGAGCAACCAAAGCAGTGTAACCATCTAATTCATGAACTTCTGTTGCTCTCCTTGAAAAATTCCATTCCAAAGGCATCATATAGTTATTGCTTGCCATCATTTTCTTAACCGTCAGATTGTTCTCTCGATTTCAGAGCCAAAAGTAACTAAGTCTACACTCTTGGTATGTGCACGATCAAGGATCTAAAAAAAAAATTTAAACCAACAAAAAAAAAACAAATACTAAAAGTAAAAGAATAAACTCAACCTAATAATAAAACTGAATTTAGTATAAATACAAGGTATAACAAAAAAAACAAAACAAAACAAAATAAAATACAAATCAAATTAGCAACAAAATAGCTCGTATTGATACTGATAAAATAAGTAATTCCCCGACAACGGCGCCAAAAACTTTTGAAAATCTGCAAGTGTACGAAATCGTGCAAGTAATAAAGACCGAGTAAACGAATGTTAAACCCTAGGGAATTACTGTTTACCAATTACCAAAATAAACTATCCTATTACTATTTTATTAACCAAATAATTATGAGAAAAACCCTAAACTTTGATAACAAATTAAAACAAATTAAAACTAGAAGAAAAATAAACTCTATGTAAAACACATGATTTTTAATGCAGTGACCAAACCTAGGGCATAGACTTTGAACCAACTCTTATTCATATGTATTAACAACTCACGATAATATCATTAAACTCGTCCTAAAGGTCAAACTCCCTAAATTTTCAATAATTTTCTCTCGAACAATTATCAAATTAACTCCTAATTACTAACCCGAATTATCTCTAATCAGATTTAAGCAACGGGAGATCATTACGCTCTTTGGAATTTACCAAAACCTCACAAGTCGCAGTAACATATCTCTAGCATTCGCTCAACCTATGGTTTTACTACCTTAGACCAACTAATCATCATCTCTCGATCTCAACTTAGTCCATTCATTCGTTCAATTATCGGTACCAAAAGAATCAAAAGCATTAAACACAATAATAAAGCTTAGAAAGAATTCTCACAAAAATTAACACAAGTCATTCAACACATATTCAAGAGATTGGGCTACATCTTAGCCCTAAAAAATAAAATTAACTCATTGAAATAATGAAATAAACAAACTTCTTTTCAATAAAATCAAAGTCACGAGTTCAAGAAAGAAAAAAAAAAAACGTCTCTATGTTGAATCCACAAAAACTTCAGAAAATCTTCAGCCTTTGTTCCTCTAGTAGTAATTCTCTAATTCTCCCTTTTTCTCCCTCCAAGAACTCCCTAAAATAAAGCTAAAGACTCATATTTATAGTCCTAGGGTTGTATGGGTGTGTTTTCCTCTTTCCTTATGGGTTTAGGACTAAAAAAGCCCTAAAATCGGAGAAAAACTTGTGAAAAACGAAAGATATTAAAGTCCAAATTTGTGGGTATGCCACGGAACAGTGCCTAGGCATACTAGCTCCTATTTTGGCACAGTGTCGCGCATAGATGCTTCTGCCCTTCTCAATTAGACTTCTTCTTTAGTTCTTCAAAGACAGTAACTTTTGATCCCTATAACGATCGATTCAGAGAAAATGATAAACATATGAACTGTAGCCCTTTGAATCAGATTTGCAATGGTCTAAGATTCGTCTCAATCATACATCTACATCTTGAGTTATTGTCAGAATATTGAAGGTCGTTCAACTTGGAGGGTAATCCAAAATAGCCCTGAACTTCAACTCCGATTCTCGATCCGTTTGATTCTACTCGTTACTCACTCTATCACGAATACAATTCTTCATCTGACCTACACTTTTCTCATTGAAAACCTGAAAAGACAAAAATACCCCTGTGATCCCATACAAGATATTTATGAAAAACAATAATAAAATCCACTAATTCATCCATATTTTCTCACAAAATATCCCCATGAACCACTAAGTAATTGTGTATTTTCAAGCTCTTATCACTCACTATAATTGAGACTAAATTTTAATACAAACATATAATTTCATATTATTTTCTGGGTTTGTGTGTTTAGCATATTGTGTGTTTCTTGGTTTGTTTGTGGCTAACAATTGCTATTTGGTTGTGTTTATGATTTTGGTGAGGATATCTATCAGTTTCATTTGTAGTTATGTACTTATATATTAGCAGTTTGTGAACTGATCTGATATGCAAAAATTTATATGGATTTGTAATGTTTATTTGTTTGTTTGTGTATAGGGTGAATTTGAAGAAGAGGGTTTAATTTGGATTTGACATTGAAATTCGAAAAGAGAACAAATGGTTTATGTTTGTGTTTGTGTGTGTTCTTGAAGCTTCATCATTGAAATCAATCAATTAATCTTTTAGGTTACCTAAGAAGAGTAAAGGGGTTGATTGTAATATATTAAGCAACTTGGAATAGAAGAGGGTTGTGTGGTTTTATGTTGACTCCTTAATTGAAATTATTAATGATGAAAATGAATTTTGCATGTTATGATGTGTAACTTGTTCACTTGCTGTAGGCTGTGTCATTTTGGTATGTGGTTGGTAACTATTTTGTGGCAGATTGCATTGGGAAATCAGTGAGGGAACTTGTAAAAGATGGTTTTGACTTTTGCTCTTTTTGGGAACAGCTGGAGCCTAAAATATGGATGCTTTGATGCTTTTTGATGTACAAATGCATCATTTTTTTTTTTCACTTTTGTATAGCAAATGTACATGCAATACATGCAGCACATGAGATGAATCGTTTGTATTATTGTGTATATACATTATCTCAAAGAAAAATTTAAGTGCAAATTCTGTCATTGTATTATTGTATATAAATTGGGGTTTTATGCAACAAGTTCAGATTTGATGTGAAATTAAGCAGGTTGGTTGAATAATCGAGCTCAAGTTCGAGCGCGAGCTCGAGCTCGAATCAAAGTTAGTCTAGTAGTTGCCAAGCTCGAGTCTCCCATTTTTCTATTGAGCTCAAGCTCGAGCTCGGTACTATAGCTTGTGAGCCGAGCTTGAGTACCTAGATACTCAGCGCGGCTCGACTCTTATACATCCCTGGTCACTTGTTTTCAAGTCTGTTGTGCTTGTGTTCACAAGTTGTCATTGTGCACACATTTCTTTTAAGTGTCTCACTTAAAGTGAATCACCTTTTAGGGTTTTTTAAATATATGTGCTAACACTTTGTTTTTAAGCGACAACACCATTTGCGTCATCCTGTTTTTCTCTCGACTTTTTGTCTCTCACTAACCTCGATTCCTTTACCTTTTTCAACTCTTTTTGTCTATATAAGCCAGGAAATCAATCGCTATCATGGCTAAAGTGAAAACCATGGCAAAGAAAAAAGTGAGATATCAAAGAAGCGAATCAAAAGAGGACCCCATCCCAAGCTCCTCGTCCTATGAAGAAAGTGTATCTGAAGATGTGTCATCTGCTTGATCCACCACTGAATCAGGAAGTCCTCCCATTCAACAATTGAAGTCCAAAAAGAAATCCCCTGTCAAAGTCTCATCTTCGAAACCCAAAGTCACTCCATCTAGTGACAAGAAGAAAGAAAAATTTGTGGATAAACAGTCCATATCTGGTAAGAGTTCTAACTTTGCTTCTAATGATGCTAAGGTTCGTTTCAAAGATGTCATCATTCGTAGACCTTTTGTGTGTGAAGCAAATGTTACCCTGAGTGACTTCCCTGAATTCTCTAAGTGTATTTCAAAACGAAATTGGGAGAAGTTTGTGCTTGACATTGTTGCACCCATTTAAACCATTGTTCAAGAATTCTATGCAAGCTTTAGTAACACCATTGATGAGCCTGGTAAACATAATGACCAAGTGTTTGTTATAAGGACTTGGGTAGATTTCAATGCTAATGTTATTAGGAATCTGTTAGGATTACCCATTGTTGATGAAACTGACAATTTGTCAGTTGTTGAGTTGAAACTAGTTGCCAAAACCCTTACTAGTGTTACCTTAAATGATTGGCCAAAATGTGGGTACATCCAACCCAATGTGTTATTGTCCCTTTATAAGGTGCTATTCAAAGTATGTTTGTCCAATTGGTCCCCATCGATGCACAATTCCACTGTTCCATTTGAACGTGCCCAGTTGATTTTTGGAATAGGAACAAGGAAACAAATAGCCTTTGTGATTTGTTCACACATTAGGGTAGCTGCTAAATCGAAGAGTTCTATCCAAGTGTTACCCTTTCCTTTCTTGGTGTTATGTTACTGTATATCAGCTATATATATATACAGATGATGTGTTTTCACATGAATTACATATAGTAGCTAGAAAGAGTAGAATGCATTACATCAACTAAGGTTTGCATTTTTCTTGGTGACACTCCATACTTTTAAAATAAAATCTCTCATGTCCCCTCAGATTTAAAAAATTCTCTCAAACCTCCCCTTTCCACTATTGGCTAATAAGAATTGCTCATAGAATATTCCTTCACCAAATGGCAGCAAAATCTTTCTAAACGCTCCCAAAATATTCCTCCATCAAATAGACAACACAATAGTACTAGTATTCTTTGTATGATTAATCCTATCATCCATCTTTATATATATGTATGGATTTAGAATGTCGAATCTACTTGTTATAGATGGTAAAAATCTACAGTTACACGAAGGAACAAATCCTGTAAGGTTGAGGCCAGTGACGATCTTTAGACCTGCACATACAAAGAGATAAGCACGAAGCTCACGGGGAACCCCGGTGTGGTGTCTACCATAGGTACTCTGACGCTTAAGTCAGTAGGGCTTGTGTAATGTATTCTACTCTTTCTAGCTACTAGATGTAAATCATGTGAAAATTCATCATCTATATATATATATATATATATAGCTGATATACAGTAAAATAATACAGCGCGGTTTTTCTTTTTCTTAACAAACTATACATAAAACATACATATATACATGATCAAAATCAAAATATGTGTTCGTTATATACATAATACAAAATGGCGTGTAAAACAGTGGCCACAACGTTCTCGCTCGTCGACCCTCCGCGCCTGTCACGCTCATCTTGTACCTGCAAAGATTGAAAATTAACCGGGTGAGCACTAGTTGCTCAGTAAGTAAACCAACCATCAACCCCCGTTATCCAAATAACTCCACAAATATAAGAAAATAAATCTTCCTTTTTTTTCTTTCTATTTCTTAGCAACCATGCTATTCTGTTATTTCTGTTCTCTAAGCTACTTTCTCTCTATTCTTGTCTTTTCTTCAATCTCAAGCTATTCTATTCTTCTCATTCTAGTTCTTTCTCTTTCTAATTCTAAACAAACACATTCACACACAAATCACAACCATAAATAAAATGAAGGATGCATGAAATGAAAATGCAGTATAACCAAAATTCTCTTTCTTTATCTTCTCTGTTCATTCTCTGTTCTTTCTTTCTATCCTTTTTTTCTGTTCTTTCTTTCTGTTCTTTCTTTCTCATATAAACACAACCATGCAATATGCAATTATGCAAACATGACATGCATTCTTTCTTTATTCTTTCTATTCTTTCTTTCTTTTCTGTTCTATTATTCGTTATTTCTTTCTATTCTTTCTATTCTTTCTGTATGCAAAGTATGCAAGTATGCAATGCATTCATTCATTCTTTCTATTCTTTCTGTATGCAAAGTATGCAAGTATGCAAGTATGCAATGCATTCTTTCTTTCTTTCTATTCTTTCTTATTCTTTCTGTATGCAAAGTATGCAAGTATGCAATGCATTCTTTTTTTCTTTCTATTCTTTCTTAGTTTGTTGCCGATCGGTCTCGGTTGAGGCATGGATTTGGAATCTTGGCCGCGTGAGCAACGTATGGCTCTCATCCATATGTACTATACGAGCTATACAACTTTAATTCTTTCTGATGGAGCCGTGGTTGTACATGTGGGCACTGGGTCATCACTCAACTAACGCAACGACGCTCACAGACTCCCCATCGCAACAACCTTTCTTTTATTCTTTCTTTTAGGTTATCA
>WYDK02052148.1:0-13587 GCA_009867345.2 Toxicodendron radicans | reverse complement strand
ATACTGAAGCTCGTTCAACCTGGAGCGTAATCCAAAATAGCCCTTGAACTTCAAAATTCTGTAACTTCTTCAATTCAGCTCCGATTCTCGATTCGTTTGTTTCCACTTGTTACTCATTTTGTTGTGAACATGATTCTTCATTCGAGCTACATTTTTCTCATTGAAATTTTGAAAATAAAAAAATACCACTTGTGATCCCATAAAAAGACATTTATGAAAGGCAATAATAAAATCCATTAATTCATCCATATTTTCTCACAAAATATCCCTAACAACCACAGATAATTGTGTACTTTCAAGCTCTTATCACAACCCCCAACCAGCTTCTTGCTAGTCCTTAGCAAGCTAAGCGATAAAAAAAGTCTTAAGGCTTAAAAATTAAAAATAAAAACCTAAATCTAATCTATCCTAAATCACTTTCGTAGATTGACACAGTTGCATTTAGCATATGCAACAAGCCTTTAAACCCCTAGGCGGCCCTAGTTGGACGAGTTGAAGTCTCGTGAGGGTTTACAGTGATGATACCACAAACATCTTAACTAACCTAACCTAGACTCAAAAAAAATAAATAAATAAAATACTAACAAAAATAGTAATTCCTGGATCAATTCATATATTCGTCTCAAAAATTGTGAACACACATAACAAATAGATTAATTAAAATTCACCCTACTCAAAGATAATGTAACAATCAATGTTCACTTCTTCCTCGCTTTTCTTTTCTTCTTTTTCTTTCAAATTTTTTTTTTTCAATCATTTTTTTTCTCTTTTTTTTTTCAATTTCTTTTTCATCATTCATTTTTTTTTAAATAAAATAACTTGTAAGGAAGAAAGCAACACATAACCCACCTTAACCTTCTAAACACTCCACAAGCCCCAACCTATTTCTTTGCATAACTTGGGTTGTGAAAAAACTTCACAACTCTCCACCCTTACTTGTCAAAGTGCTCTCACCAAGCTTGCGCTAGGATTAAGTCTCTTAAAAATTACAAGGTACGAATGTGGTTTAGGCTCATATTCATGGTAGGTTAAATTAAGCTTAATGAAAGAAGAACAAGGCTAACAATGTGTATAAAATGGCTCAAATGGTTAACTAGTGATAATAAAATTTAAGGTCGGCTTGAAAGGCTCAATCGGTCCAAAAATAGCCTAAATCATTTCCTAAGTAGTGTGAAATCTAGGATTTCGCCTCAAGTGGTCATCAAATAAGTTCTAGAGTTTGTTGAGATCACAAAAATGTCCATGAAAAATTCACACATAAAACTTCTCTAAGCATTTAGACTAACCAAACAATTCATACAACACTCCATTAGGGTCTCACACTAGACGAAACCAACATTCACAATTATCCTTAAACCAAGGAAAATTTTAATGTCTTCTAAAAGCTACATGTTATCTCAATCTTAATATTATCATTGACATACAATTTAATCCATGAATTTAACAAAATTAAAACAAAACAAAACAAAACAAAATTTTTTAAATTTCCTCAAAAATTTCAAAATTTTGGAAGAATCTTTCCTTACCCCCAACCTAAAATCTACATTGTCCTCAATGTACAAATGTAAACAAAAGGAAATAGAGAAACATAAAATTTACCCCCCTTTTCAATATTGAAGTGCGAAAATGCGGGCCAATTTGGTCATCCTTCTCGTTTCCTTCCATTGTGACTATTTAAATCGGGTCAAAACAAAGGAACTTACGGTGCACCTTATCGGCAACACATATCGCTCGTGCAATTTATGAATTAAAAAGAAAAACACAACATCAATGTTAGTCAAACTAAACAAAAATGCAGAAAATAAGAATGACTCATGTACACACTAAAACAAATTCAAAACAAATAAAATAAAATAAATCAAAATCAAAGTAATTAAGAGCTTGGGTTGCCTCCCAAGAAGCGCTTTATTAGAGTTGCAAGCTCGACTTTCTCACTTCTTCAATCTGGGTTATGAAGGAAAATACACTCCTTCCTATCCTTAATTCCACCATACTCATAAGGCTTCAATTGTTATTCATCTACTCTCTCAAATTCCGCCTCTATAGACCTAGAGTTGACTAAACAATTTTCTAGAGGGGACACAAGGTAGCTTTCTTAAAAATTTTTAGCCACTATGTCATCAAGAACACTAATCTGGAAGCATGTATCTAATTCGGATGGGTATTTCATTATATTAAAAACATTGAACTCCACTTGTTCGTCTTCTTGTGATTTTTCACGCTCTTGGTCTGCTTCAATTGCTTCAATTTGTTCCTCATCCCTTGGTTCCTCCAATTGTTTACCACTCCTCAAAGTGATTACATTGACTTGCTCCTTCGAATTCTTCTCTGTATCACTTGGCAACGATCCTTGAACTCTCCTTGATAAAATGTTATAAATTTGTCCCATTTGAACTTCAAGATTCCTAATAGATGTAGCTTGATTTTGGAGAAGAATGTCTTGCTTGTCAAATCTCTTGCTTGACTCCTCAATAAACTTGGCAAGTACATTTTCCAAATTCGAGTCCTTCTCTTAAGCTTGAAAACCGGGAGGTGGTGTAGGATCATTGTTGTTACTCCAAGAAAAATTGGGACAGTTTTGCCACGCTGGAGTATAAGTGTTGGAATACAGATTTTCTTGCCTTCTTTGGAAATTGTTGACATAATTGGCTTGTTCGGGTTGAGCAAACGGACTTCCTGCATGGCTGAACAACACCTAATTGTTTTTGGATGGCTGAAAGTTGAGCGGCCAATACGGTGTAGCCATCAACTTCATGCACTCCCGCTACTCTCCTTGGAATATTCCTTTTCGAAGGTCTCATGTAATTGTTGCTAGTCATCACCTCAATCAATTTGTAAGCTTCCTCTGGTGTTTTATTGTTCAAAGATCCCCCACTTACTACATCAACCATCACTTGCATATTAGGAATCAAACCGTTGTAGAATGTTTGCACTTGCAACGACATTGGTAACCCATGGTGAAGACACTTACGTAAGAGATCTCTATACCTCTCCCAAGCTTCATAGAGTGACTCCATATCTTGTTGGAAAAAATTAGTGATGTCACATCTCATCTTAGCGAACTTGATCGGCAAAAAATATTTAGCAAGGAATACATTTACTAGTTCTTCCCATGTAGTGATTCCTTCGGGTGGTAGTGAAATCAACCAAGCCTTAGCATTATCCTTAAGAGAGAATGGGAAAAGCCTAAGCCTAATTGTATCATCAGATACCTCATTGTGCTTGAAAGTGTCACAAAGCTCCAAGAAATTTGCAATATGCAAATTAGGATCATCGCTTGGCAAACCTCTAAATTGCACCATTTGTTGTATCATCTGAATAATGGCTGGCTTGATCTCAAAGTTTTTCGCATGAACCGGTGGTCTCCTAATGCTAGAAGCACATCCCCTAATTGTAGGTCTTGAGTAATCCTTGAGTGCCTTTTGAACTACTTCTCTTCCTGTATCAGCCATTGCACCTAATTCTTGTGTACAATCAAGAAACTAAAAAATAGAAAATTAAAAGTAATAAGAAAAATCTAAAAGTAAAAGAACAAACTAAATCTAAGAATAAAACTGAATTTATTACAAATACAAAAAGAAAAAAAATACAAATCAAATTAGCAACAAAATAGCTCGTATTGATATTGATAAAAGTAGAATTCCTCTGCAGCGGCGCCAAAAACTTATTGTTAATTCCGCAAGTGTTCATAATTGTGCAAGTAATACAGTGTAAAAATACAAATATCGTACCCAAGGGAATTCTATTACCAAGTACCAATTAAACTACCTTATCACTATTTGATTAAATAAACTTTTGATTTTGAGAATTTTATGCTAAAAATGAATAATGAAATCTAAACAAATTAATTGATGAAAACAAGCTAACAAAACCTTGAAAATTAATTCAGATAAAACAACCTAGGGCATAGACTTCTCACCAATTCTTTCTCATATGTGTTGATGACTTGCATTAATCCCATTAACTCTTCCTAAATGCCAGATTCCCTAACTTTCCAATAACTTTCTCTCAAGCAATTATCGAATTAACTCATAATTACTAACCCGAATTATCTCTAATCAGATTTAAGCAATTGGAGATCATTACGTTCTATGAAATCTACCAAAACCTCACAGATCGCGGTAACCTATCTCTTGCGTTCGCTCAACCTATAGCTTTATTACCAACAACCAACTAAGTTTCATCTCTCGATCTCAACCTAGTTCATTAGTTCATTCAATCCTAGGATCCTTTAGAATCAAAAGCATTAAAAAAAATAATAAAGCTTAGGCTTGATTCAATGGAATTAATACAGTCATGCAATCACATACTAGGGAAAATTGGGCTACATCTTGCCCTAGAAAACAATTTAGTTCATGATAAAAAAGAAACAAAAACAATTTATTTTATTAATCATCAAGAATAACATGATCATAGAAAATTTTAAAGGAAGACTTCACTAAATAGGATCAAAACCCAATGCATAATTTCTTCTTTGTTGTTAATCTCCCTTGTGCAGCTCTTCCTCTCTTTTCCAAGATAAAAAACTCAAGCCTCCCCTGTTTTTTCTCTTTTAATTCAGTTCTAGGGTTTACAACACTTGCCTCACACTTTCCCTATGACTCTTGGACTCATTAAAGTCATTTTAAGTCTTTAAAACATGCAAAAAAGGGAAAAAAATCAAAAAACAAAAATTTGTGATTGTGCGTCGGCATGATAGCTTCTGCTTTCTTTTGTAGTCCTCTTTCTTGGCTCTTCAATGACACCATCTTTTGACCCTTATTACGATCGATTATAAGAAATGGTAAACATACGAAATGTAGCCATGTAAATCAGCTTTACAATGGTCCAAGAATCGGCCCAATCAAACATCTAAAAATCTAGTTATCATCAGAATACTGAAGCTTTTTCAAATTAGAGCGTAATCCAAAATAGCCCTTGAACTTCAAAATTCCGTAACTTCTTCAATTCAACTCTGATTCTCAATCCGTTTGTTTCTTCTCGTTTCTCATTCCATTATGAACATGATTCTTCATTAGAGCTACATTTTTCTCATTGAAAACCTAAAAATACAAAAATACCCCCGTGATCCCATACAAGATATTTGTGAAAAACAATAATAAAATCCACTAATTCATCCATAGTTTCTCACAAAATATCCCCATGAACCACTAGGTAATTGTGTATTTTCAAGCTCTTATCAATCTTCTGTAACCCCCAAATCTCTTCGCGAAACAATTGCTCAATTGCCCGAGCACTTGCTCGCTTCCACTTCCATTATGTCGGATTGCATAACAGAGTCGTAATGGAGAGAGTGGATGGGCAATACAAACAACGACCTGTTGACTAAGGCCGTTGGGGCCCAATATGAGGTATAAGCCCTTCTTCAAACTTCAAGTCTTAAGTAACTTTTCCATCGTCTGATTTCATTATTTCTGTTCGTAGGCCACTTCTCTTTTGACCTCTTTACTCAACAAGGCTCTCTTCTTTTTGAATAATGAGGAGCAGATAGCCAAACGCGAGGTAGACTTATTGCATGCACAAGCCGAGAAGGCGATGCTCGAGGGGCAGTTCAATATTGAGCGGCCCAATTTTCAGAAGGAATTGGACGCTCAAAAGAGAAATACCAAGGCTGCTCAGGCTGTTGCTTCAACCTCTGAGATCGTTTCTGAGGAGAGAGAAGAATTTGTGTGAAAAGGTCCAGGCCGAGTTCATGACCTTGAGGGAGGAAACAGACAAGACCGTTAAGGAGCTCGGGGATCAATTAGCTGAGGCCACTTAGCGGGTTGAACATGCCGAACTGTACAAAAAAACTCTCATCGACAATCATTCTAAGGTGTGGCGAGATTTAGAGGAGTTCATCCGGGTCAAGGATGCGGAGTTGGAGGTCGCTCGCTAAGAGATCGAGGCCTTGAGAGCTCAACGGTCGAGAACTTCGAACGAGGGGGACATCAATTCCAAGGCCACTGATTTGGCCTTGAACGTTGTCAAGGTTGTCTTAGTGAACAACCTTGACATCGATTACTTTATGCTTCCCGAAGGGTATATCGTTGCCCTCAACGAATTCAAGAAGCAAATCGAAGAGGAACAAGAAGACGACCCTAAGGACGATGATGAGTTTGGAACCGCTGATGATGACGATAAGGATTTCACGATCTCCGACGATCATCCTACCGACGATCCCTCTCAGCAATAGTTTTTTGTAGTCTCTTCGAGACATTCTATTTTTGTCCGCACTTGTAAGGTTGCGAACATTGTAAAGACATCATATCAATACAATTAGACTTGTCATTTTGAATTTCTTAAGTATTGTTGTTAGGTCCTTTTAATCGTTAAACAGTTTTCTTAAAATCAAGTTCGTTTACCCATTAGTAAAATGCACAGCATAAATGAATACTTAATGAGAATTTTTACCAAGTTAAAACTTAGAATTCGTTGAGTTATTTGGGTGCTAATGGGTGTCAACATTCAAGCATGAAAAGTAAAGAACACAAACAATTTACATGGTTCGACCGAAGCCTACATCCATGGGACCTGGTCCAGATGAAAATGTTCCACTATAGAAAACATTCATGGTACAATTACATAGTCAAAGATAAGCATCAGTTATGAAAAACTCCCTTTGGTCATAACGCTTCAATCTTCACACTCTGGTTGCACCTCGTTCTTCTATAGCTAGCTTCACCTCAAAATACTCACGGTCAGCCTGAGTTCCTCCCAAGCATCAGATGCCGAAGCCACACTTCAGTCTTCAATAAACGGAACAACGTTCCAGCCTTAAATTTCAATGAGCAAAACTAGGAAAAATGTGCTCACATTCGGCAGCACATATATGAACCATAAACAAAAGATGAACAAGATAATGATCTATTTAATTAAATCGAAATGATACTTGAATGAAACCTAAGAGTTAACTCTCTGAAAATCAGAGCTCAACAAGGATAAAAATGGTCTGGTTCATTACACACAAGAGCAAGGAAGAAGATAATAAATAGTGCTCTTAGCTAAAGACAAAAACTGTCATGTGGGCAGACAATAAAACAGAAAAGTTTTTCTTTTGCAAATATTCACTATGCACCAACAAAAAGCGAAAAGAACGACTAAAAAGAGAAACAACTTTTCTGCACCACTCTATGAGAAAATAACACTTGGAAAGTGGTCCCAAATAATTCTTAAAAGATAATCAATATTATATCTCAAATGGACAAAACAAATAATATCTATATCAAATAAAATGAACCACTCAAATGAGATAAGGACACATGTAAAGTGGTCCCAAAAAACACTTAAAATAAATCAACTAAAATGACAAAAAATAACAACCAAAATAATCCTGAAACAAATCAAAGTCAGACCCGTTAAAGTTGAAATATCTAAACGAAATGTGCTAACATCACGTAATGTGGTCACATAATAAAAACAGATAAAACTAAGCAATGTCTAATTGAACTGTGAGCACATCAGCGATTATGCTCACACGAGTTCATTATGTGACAAACAATATATTCAACAATCTCCCCCTTTGTCATATTATGAACAAAGTTTAGCAACCTGTTTCACAAACACAAGAAGAGGTTAATCACAACAGGTCAAAAACTAAAAGAAACATAAAGTGTTTAATCAAATAAAAGAAAACTTCACACAAATTCATAAGTTTGACAAATACAAACTCCACAGTCTCCCCCTTTGTCAAACTTATGAACAAAGCAACAACTTAAAATACTCCCCTGAGTATTTGCTCTCTGCACTCTCCACCATAGTTCATCATCATAATCGCCCCCTCAAACACATCATGCATCAATCCTTAAACACAACATGCATCATGTTAGGTCCCTTTGCTTGTTAATCAGATATGTTACCAAACGCTTGTTATTACACAAACAAGTTTGCACAGCGGAAATGTTAAACTTATCAGAATTTTTACCAAATTAAAATTAAGAGTTCATTGGGTTCTTTTTTGTGCTAATGGCGAGCATTCAACTGAGCATATAGAACAAAGAACACATCGATTTACGTGGTTCGATAGAAGCCTACATCCATGGGACCTGGTCCAACAGAAAATGTTCCACTAGAGAAAACATTCATGGTATAATTACAAAGTTAGAAACAAACATTAGTTATGAAAAACTCCCTTTGTCATAACGCTTCAATCTCCACACTCTGGTTGTACCTCTTTCTTCTACAGCTAGTCTTCACCTCGCAACACTCACGATCAGCCTTAGTTTTTCCCAAGCATTAGAGGATGAAGGCTCACTTCAGTCTTCAATCAACACAGTAACGAAAAGCAGAAGTTTAGTGAACTGAACTGACGTGATTGTGCTCACACAGACCAGCACATAAATGAACCAAGAAACTAAGGATGAACAAAATATTAAAGTGATAAACTCATCCAAATAAAATGGGACTGAACAAAAAAATGAAACAACAATGAAACGAAGCTCTCTAGAAAACAAAAATGGCAGACTCTTTTTTTTGTTCGTCGCACTCTCCTTTACACAAAGAATATGATAAATAGGGTAATGCGCTAGGGGACAAAAACGCCAGGTGGGCAGACAAGATCAAATAACTTTTTGCTACAAATATTCAATTTATTGTGCTCCTGCAAAAAAAGAGAATGTTAGCAAAGGTACACTCTTTTTCTGCACCATCCACTCATGTTAAGACACTTGGATAGTGGTCTTGAAAATAGTACCTTAATGACAATCAAAATGAAACAAATAAATGAAAAAGATAATAAACAATAATATCTTTAAAAGGACGTCCAAGTCAGACTAACAAGAGAAAAAAATATCTTAAGCAAAAATGTGCTAACATCGCACAATGTGGGCACAAACAAACAACAGACATTAATCAATTAAAGTCTGATTGAAGTGTGAGCACATCAGCCATTGTGCTCACACAAGTTCATAATATGACAACAAGATTTCCAACAATCTCCCTCTTTGTCATATTATAAACAAAGCATAACCTGTTGCACAAAAACACAAGCAGAGGTTAATCGACAGGTAATCAAGAAACAACCAAAACAATATTAAAAAAAAAAAAAAACTGCCTCTTACTTGAAGAGTACCAAACTGTTAATCAAAACAAAATTTGAAGTTCAACATAAACAAGTAAGAACAAAAAAAAGTTCAACTATTAAAAAAATATTATCCCCTCAATCACCAAACATCTCAACCAAATCTCTCCCCCTCTTTGTTCATAATTGAACACTCAATGCCTTTGAGACTTTTTGGTTGGAGCAGTGGAAGATTTGCGCTTCCGTTTTTTAATTTTTGAAGCAATAGCAGGGGTCATCTCAAGTGAAAACAAATGTGCTCCAAGTTGCACATATGTGGTCACATCTTTCTCTGCAAAGGCATGATCTTCTTCATGTTGATCTTTAACAAGAGAATCATAGTCATCCGAGGACTCAGATTTCTCAACAGAGGCAGGCAAATCTTGCGGTGCTGAAGCAACAAGATCAACCACCAAAAAGATTTGTTCAAGTTGGTCTAGGTGTTAATGGAAAACAGTCTCCATTCTTGTCATCTTCTCGGAAAGCAGCTTGAATTTCTTTGACAAAGATGTCTCAATGTTCTGCAAACTGTCAAGAACTCTAGCATTCCAAGTGTTAGTTTTCAAGAAGGAAGGAGAAAAAGTAGTTTTCGAGCCAGCTTGTTCCACTAATGGTTGTCTAAAAGATGAAGCATAAATGGTTTTAACCTTAAGCCTATGATCTACAGTAGAAAGTTTAGGCTTATGTGCTAACACAATTTTGTGCACTAAAGATGGAAAAGAAAATCCTTGAATGGTCCTTTTGGACTCTGTAGCAACCCTTATGTGAGAATAGATCACATAGCCTAGATCTATTTTCTTCTCTACACTTATCCCAAAAATCAATTGAGCCCTATCGAGACGAACATTGGAGTTATGCATAGTGGGTGACCAATTGGACAAAGACACTATAAATAACACACAATAAAGTGGCAACAAGGCAGTTGGCAGAATGAATCCACATTTGGGACACTCGGTTAGAGTACCTCCCGTCAGAGTTTTTGCACTTAAAGACAAATCATTCTCGGTCAAATCATCACAATCCTCAACAATAGGTAAATCTAATGCAGTCCTAATCACCTCAGAATTAAAATCAACCCACACACCACGCACAAAAAACTTGACCAATATGATCACCTTCCTCATCAATCGAATTGCTAAAATTAGAATAGAATTCTTAAACAATATTTTGAAAGGGAACAACAATTTCAGAAACAGATTTCAACCAATTACTCTTAGTAACCAAATTGGTGAATTCAGGAGAGTCAGCCAAAAGAACATTGCATTCACTCACAATCGGGCGATGTGTTATCACACCCTTATACTGAGTTTCAGCATCTTTAGACACAAAGGTTGAGGTCTTACCAGATGTGGTTGATTTAAACACTGATTTCCCTTTGGATTTCTCATTAGAGGCTGCTGTTTTCGGCTTTGATGATGATGATGGCTGGACTGGTATGGGAGACTTCTTTTTGACTTTGAGCGGTTGAACATGAGAGTCATCTGATTTTGATGACAATTCAACAGATGGCACGTGATCGGATGAAGTATCATCAGAAGAAGACGAGCTTAGGGGGACCTCCTTTGATTTATTTCTTTGATTCCTCATTGCTCTTTTAGCCATAGTTTTAACTTTTACCATGAGAACATAAAAAATTTGTCTTTTATAAGCAAGAGACACACGAAGAGATGGAGGTTAGTGGGGAACACAAATAACAATGGTGGGGACTTTTGTTGACGGTGCAAAAGTGAAAAAAAAAAAGAATATATATGTACGCTTTTACCATTAGGGTAAAAGTAACCCTAGAAGAATTTCACTTAAGTTCAACATCTGTGAAGAAAAATGTGAGCACGCAGACTATTGTTATAACACAAAGAGTAGATGTGAAATTAAAAGTGATAACACTTTCGAAAAAATCGGACACTAATGCATGTTGACACACATCCCAATGTGGCGACACATAAGATAACATTATTGCAACATTATTCTTTGCCCCAAAAAAAATTTGATCATCCTAAAGTTCCAAACAGAATTTAAGGGATCAAGAATCATTAATCCATTGCAACAAAACATCATTAAGGAATTTCTCAATCTTTGTTCAATGATCAACCAAGGAATTAGACAACAAACTTTCACCTTCAAAAGAAAGATTTCTTAGACACATTAAGGAGAAGTGGTCATAAAAACTCATCATTTGTGTGTGCAAGTGTCCTCAGGGGGGTTTCAAGACACATTGGTCAACTTTGAATTTTAACAAACTCCCCTTTCCCTCATGCCTAGCAAAACTACATTTTTCATTTTGACATTATTCAATGAATCATTATAAAACATAACATGAGCTATGGGCAAGCCAAATACTCTCAAAAAATGAGTTAAGGTCAAATTCTCATAAGAGAAAAAATGTGGACACATTCACAATTGTTATCACAACGAAAGAGAGAAACACACTACAATCATGATTGAACAGATCACAATTCTTGATAAAACAAATAAAAGAAACTTCATCATGATTTATTTATTTCAAAACAGAACAATTTTTCAAGTTGCATGAGACCAATGGACTTCCTCAAGTTCACAAAAGTTTCATGATCAAAAGCTTTTGTAAATAAGTCAGCCAACTGGGATTTTGTGTTAACATGTTCTAGTGTGACAACATTTTCTTCCACAAGTTCTCTAATGAAGTGGTGCCTAATGTCAATGTGCTTAGTCCTAGAATGTTGGACAAGATTCTTTGAGATGCTGATAGCACTAGTGTTATCACAAAATATAGTCACACAATCCTGATTAATTCCATAATCACTCAACATTTGTTTCAACCATAAAATTTGAGTGCAACAACTACCAGCAGCAATGTACTCGGCCTCAGCAGTGGAAAGTGAGATTGCATTCTATTTCTTGCTGTATCAAGTGACAAGGTTGTTGCCAAGATAAAAACATCCATGGAATGTGTTTTTACGATCATCCATACTTCCAGCTCAATCGGCATCGTTGTATCCAACCAACACAGGATTAGTATCATGTGAAAACCATAAACCAAAATCACATGTACCTGAGACATATTTCATGATTCTCTTCACAGAAGTTAGATGCAATTTAGTGGGATTGGCTTGAAATCTAGCACACATACCAACACTATAGCACAAATCAAGACGACTAGCAGTCAAATATAACAAACTCCCTATCATGCTTCTGTACAGTTTGATGTCAACTTTCTTTCCATTTTCATCCTTTGAAAGTTTGATAGAGGAACTCATAGGTGTTCTAGCATGCTTAGCATTTTCAAGATTAAATCTCTTCAACATATTTTTAGCATACTTAGATTGTGAGACAAACATGTCATTATCAAATTGTTTAATCTGAAGAACTAAGAACATGTTTAACTCTCTTACCATGCTCATTTCAAATTCATTTTTCATTAAGGCAACAAAGTCATTCAAATGAGTTTTAGATGTGGAGCCAAAAACAATGTCATCAACATAAATTTGTGCACACATAAACTTATCGTTACCACATTTAATGAAAAACGTTTTGTCTGAGTTACCTCTCTTGTAGTTATGTTCAAGGAGAAAAGTGGTAAGTCTTTCATACCATGCTCTGGGGGGCCTGCTCAAACCGTAAAAAGATTTCTTCAATTTGAAGACATGATCAGGCTTGTAAGGATCCTGAAAGCCAATGGGTTGTTTAACATATACTTCCTCATTCAGCAACCCATTCAAGAATGCGCTCTTCACATCCATTTGATAGAGCTTTATGTTTAACCAACTAGTCACAACAAGCAACAATCTGATAGATTCTAATCTGGCTACAAGGACAAATGTCTCATCGAAGTCAATTCCTTCAACTTGGGTGTACCCTTGAGCCACAAGTCTTGACTTGCTCCTTACAACATTTCCAAATTCATCAGTCTTGTTCTTGAAATCCATTTTTTGCCGATGATGTTTATGCCTTCAGGTCTAGGAACAAGTGTCCATACATTATTCCTCTTGAACTGCCCAAGTTCTTCTTGCATGGTTGAAATCCAGTAATCAACCTCCAAGGCTTGTTTGACGTTTTTTGGTTCTACAAGAAAACATAGCAAAGATAGTTAATTTCATTTTGCCTTTTTCTTCTTGTAACCATTACCTTTTCTGGATTTCCAATGATGGTTGAAGAAGGATGAGCCTTTTTTACCCATGTTGGGGGATCCTTAGATCTTGGACTTCTTTTTAAGGTATTCTCGTTTGAAAGGTCAACAACAAGATCAATTCCATCCATGTTTAGAAAATCGTTGTTGTTCTGTGCTCCAGTTGTGGGCACATTGGTCGGTATTGGCATAGTTTTAACAGACTTTGGTTCAGGTGATTCTGGTGTGGTCACATCAAGTTCTGTGGTCACACTAGGATTACACATGCCATTGAAAACATCATTCTCCCATGGATTTGAGTAATCATCAACATCACTAAAAACAACATTAATTGATTCAATGATTTTTTTCAAAACGCAAATTGTAGATCTTATAGGCATGACTATTCAAGGAATATCTAAGGAAAATACCTTCATCACTCCTAGCATCAAATTTACCAAGATTCTCT
>WYDK02052120.1:0-13591 GCA_009867345.2 Toxicodendron radicans | reverse complement strand
GGTGTTGGTGGTGGAAGTGAGTATTCATTGGTTTATGGTGGTATTGAGTAGTCATAATAGTGCAACAGTTTTTTCTCTGGAATATTTGGACCATTTCTATTCATGCATTTCATCCTTGAAATAGGTGATGGTAATCTTCTAGTCATTTCAATTTGTGAATATCTCATTGGATTTCTTTCTCAGATAATATATATAGTAGTGAGAATGTGATTCTGCCAATCCCTCGTTCCAACCACTTGAGACCACTTCAAATATTTTTTTCCAGTCAGTCGGTATGTTGTTTGAATGTTCTGCAACTCCCCGGTAATCTTGGAGAAAGGCACATTTCTGATGAAACAATAGTCTTGGTTGTCTCTGACATGTCGATGAGTAACTTCAGTAATGAAGGCTGAACATAAACTTGGCGATGAAGGCCAAAGATTCATATCCCAAAAAAAAAGGAAGAAGAGCCTAAAGCTCTGATACCATGATGAGTTAAACGATTTTTGTATAATGAGTGTTACAAACCTCATTATATACCACACAAAATAGAAACTACCCTTAAACTTATCCCTTCAAAGAAACTACCCTTAAGTTTATCCCTACAAATAACTACCCTAAGCTACCCTTATCCTAGCCAATATACAATATTTTACAGCAAAGATACAGTTTGCCTGGTATAGAAAAAACCAGCATTTTCCACATTTGCCAATGGAGCAAGTGAGACATGTTAAAAGAAAAACATTGCTTGATGAAGCATTTGACCTCTGTAATTGAAAAAGAGAGAATTGCTGCTCATGCAGGTTCTCACATTCATGAAGAAAAGAAACCTCAAAACCAGCATAGCGATGGAAAGAGCTTTCTGAACAAATCTGTATAGAGACCTAAGTTCTGCTGATAAAATATGCAATTGTCTCCATTAAAACATTTCACTCCAATCCACAAATACATTAAGGACCTTCAAATTAAAGATTATTCAGAAAATTTATAACAATTTGCGGAAACAGTGGATGGAATGTTACGTTTTACAGAATGATAAGGCAAGTACTGAGAAGGAGTTGATAGAAGGGCATAAATAGAAGGGAGAAGAGCAGACATACTAAGAGAGATAAGAATTGGAAGAGTAAAGAAGAAGAATGGAGAAGAATAGAGAGAATTAGAGAGAGAGAGTTTGTAAAGAGAATTCATTGTATTCATTGTATGTACTTTTCCTTTACAAAAGTTGTGTATATAGGATGTAGCCATAACTAATTCCTACATATGGCACATCTTCATTGGACAACTTGTAACAGAAAACATAATGATAATATAAATGTAATTATTTCCTAATATCTTAATTCCTTCTGATTTTGCATCCGTGCCTCCTCTTCCCTTTGTGTCCATGATTTTCCTCTTTTCCTGGCATATGTGACAAAACCTCCCCCTCTAGCGCATTCTTGTCCCCAAGAATGAAAGAATGCAGGAAACTGAGCCTGGATGAAAGACGTGTCTTCCCAAGTGGCATCAATAGAAGGAAAGTTAGCCCATTTGACCAAGAGTTGGGGAACATGCTGGTCTTTGCGGAGAATGGATCTTTGATTGAGCACTTTTTCCGGCTGGACTAAGAATTGGGCAACCTGGAAAGTTAGGGAAACCAAAATGGGGGTGATTTGATCTCCAATTTTCTTCTTCAACAAAGAGACATGAAATACAGATGAATAGAACAATCAGGGGGAAGACTCAACTTGTATGCCACTGAGCCGAATTTCTCCAGTATTTGATATGGTCCATAGACTAGTTTGTCTATAGGGCTGTATTTTGAGATAGACCCATTCACCAATATGAAACTGTCGTTCCACTCTTTTCTTGTCTGCAAATTGTTTCATCCGATTACTAACTTTTGAGAGGTTCTCCCTCAAGAGTTCAATCATCTGATTCCTTTGTTGGATAAACTCTTCCACAGCAGCTACTGAAGTGGTAGGAGTTGGGAAGATGTGTAAGGGTGGTGGATATCCAAACAAGGCCTGACATGGTGACATTTTAAGGGAGGTATGGTACGTGTTGTTATACCACCACTCAGCTGGGTGTAGCCATCGGGACTAGTGTGTGGGTTGGTGAAAACACATGCAGCGGAGATAAGTTTCAAGGCACTGGTTAACTCGTTCTGTTTGTCCATCAGACTGTGGGTGGTATGATGTGCTTAGTTGGACTCGAGTGCCCAATAGTCGGAAGAGCTCTCGCCAGAAATGGCCAATGAACAATCAATCTCTATCGGAAATGATGCTCTCCGGCATCCCATGTAAGCGAAAAAATCCTTCCATAAAAACATGAGCAACAGTGGTGGCAGAGTATGGGTGGCATAGTGGAAGGAAATGAGCACATTTGGTGAATCTGTCAACGATAAAAAAAGATAGTGTCATATCCGCGGGATTTCGGTAAGTGAGTGATGAAATCCATAGTGATAGATTTCCAGGCCTGGGTGGGTATGGGTAGGGGTTGCAGTAAGTCTGGGTAGGGACAAGTCTCTGACTTACACCTCCTGCATATATCACAAGCTACCACCCACTCCATTACTAGCTTCCTCATCTTTGGCCAAAAACAAAATTTTCTCAATCTTTGATATGTGCTTTCAATACCCGAATGACCTCCCATAGGTGATTCATGACAAGTTCCTATTAAATTGTTTCTCAAATCAGAAGACTTCCCCACAAATAATTTTCCCTTAAAATAGAGCAAACCCCCCTTAAGTGTGAAATTCGGAACTGAATTAGGGTTGATGGTGGGAACTTGTAGTAAGGTTTGGGTTGACTCATCCCTCTCATAGGAAGCCTGAACATCCTCCATCCAAGTGGGAATAATTGAAGAAGTAAGGGTATATAGAAAATTCATACATGGCTTCCTTGATAAAGCATCGGCGGCACGGTTCTCTATACCCTTTTTATACACAATCCTATAGTCTAGTCCAAACAGTTTGGTGATGCCCTTCTATTGGACATAAGTATGAAGTCTCTGCTCTAGGAGGTTTTTGATACTTTCATGACCCGTTTTGATGATGAACGGTCCATGCTCGAGGTAATGTCTCCATTTGGACACGACAAAGAGAATTGCCAGTAGCTCACGTTCATAGGTCGACGATTGTTGATTTCTTACACTCAGAGATTTGGAGATAAAGGCAATTGGTTTCCCGAATTGCATCAAAACCGCTCATATTCCCTCATTGCTAGCATCACACTCAACTATGAAGCTCTCGAAAAAATTTGGCAGTGCCAAGACAGGAGTTGTTGTCATAATACTCTTGAGCTCATCAAAAGCTTTCTGTGCACCTTGACTCCAACCGAAAGAATCACGTTTCAATAAGTCCGTTAGGGGTCGACTCACTGTTCTGTAATTTTGAATAAACCTCCTGTAAAACCCTGTTAGCCCTAGGAATCCTCGAAGCTCTTTCACTGTTTTGGGGGTTGGCCAACTACTCATTGCTTCTATCTTGGAGAGGTAAGTAGCTACACCTTGTTTTGATATGATATGGCCTAAATAGGCAATTTCAGCTTTACCGAATTCATATTTAGGCAACTTCAGGAATAGTTTCTGCTTTTGCAGTTTCTAGAAGGTGAGTTCCAAATGCACCAAATGGGATTGAGGATCGGGGCTGTAAATTAGGATGTCATCGAAGAAGACAAGGATGAATCTTCTCAAATAAGGCTGAAAAATCGAGTTCATTAGGTCTTGGAACGTTGCTGGCGCATTAGTAAGCCCAAACGGCATGACGAGGAACTCATAGAGTCCCAAGTGAGTTCGAAAAGCCGTTTTCTGAACATCGGCAGGTTCCATCCTTATTTAATGGTACCCTGCCCGTAAATCCAACTTGGAGAACACAACAACTCTATTTAATTCATCTATTAGGTCTTCTATAATTGGAATTTGGAATCGATTCTTCACTGTGGCCTCGTTAAGTTGTCGGTAGTCTACACAAAATCTCCAGATACCGTCCTTCTTTTTGACAAGGATAACAGGGGCTGCATAAGGGCTGGTACTTGGTTGAATGAATTCGGATGCCAACATGTCTTGTGTGAGCCTCTCGATCTCATTTTTTTTTAAATAGGGATACTGGTACGGCCGTATGTTGATCGGTTCCACCCTAGGTTTCAACACTATCTGGTGGTTATGAGTTCAGAACAGAGGTAATTCTTTGGCCTCTGTAAACAAATGTTGAAATTTTTGGAGAAGATTGTCAAGCCCCACTTGAAATTTCTCAAGGGTTGATGATGGTCCCATGACTTCCAATTTTTCGACTGTCATAGAGAATAACCACATAGTCACCCTATTCCACTTGCTCCTGATCAGTTTTTGTAAGCCCTTGCAATTCATCACCCTGAGTTTTGATTCCTCTATCAATCCCAACAACTCTACCAATTTCCCATCTTTCTTCACAATCAATCGATTAGTTTCAAAGTCGAGAGTAACGAGGGTACATGATTTCATCCAATCCACCCCGAGAATAATGTCATAATCCTTCAACTTTAACACTCGTAAGTCAAAGTGGACCCGATGTCCTTGCATAGCCCAATCATACTTTAGGCACTTGGCCTTTACTAACAATTTTCGGGCATCCTCCACAGCCACCGTTGCTAACGGAACAGGAGTGAGTTCCAACTTCAGTTCTCTTGCTATACCATTATCAACGAAACTATGGGTACTCCATTGTCAATCAAAATCATCACAGCCTTACCTATTAATTTCCCTTTTAATTTGATGGTGCTATCGTTGAGACCTCCTTCTATAGCGTTCATGGAAAACTCCATCTGAATTTCTGGGTTTCCACCATCAAGTTCTTCTTCCATAATACCCGCTTCTTCTTCTTCTCCTTCATCCTCCCCTTCTTCTAAAGCTTCATTTTCTTCCTAAATAACTAACAATTTCTTGTTAGAACATTGATGTCCTGGGTAGTATCTCTCACCACATCGGTAACACTCACCTGGATTTTGCATAGGAAATTGTTTGAAGCTAGACGTGGTTTTTGGAGTTTGATTGTTGGTGAACTTGGGAGTAATTTTATTTAGGTATTGATTTAGGTTGAAGGCTGGACTGAATCGGGTTATAGTTGGCTGAGGTTTGTAAGTGGGTTGATTGGGTGGCTGATTTGGGCTTAAAGTGGGACTTCAAAAATTGGGCTGGACAACTCTTAGAGTTTCCTGTACATTAATTTCTTGTAAGCGGGCCTATTCCATGGCTTGAAACAAGTTATTGGGCCTTAGTATCTTTACCATGGGTTTGATTTCTTTTTTCAGCCCACCAATGAAGCTGGAGATGTAGTACGGTTCAGGGAGATTTGGGTTGAGCCGCTCCATATGGGTCTTCAGTTCTTCAAAGCAGTTTTGGTACTCTTCCACTGTGGTGCTTTGTTGCAGAGAGTTGAATAATTCAACTATGTCTTCCATTAGGTAGTCACCGAACCTCTCATATAACACCCGTTCAAATTTTTGGCATTCTTATTTCACGGACAGTTGCTCCACCCGTATATCTTCAAAATGTCTTAAATTCTCTTTATGACTCATCTCTAATCGATAAGATCCGATGGTGTTAAGTTCCTCCAATCTCTCCTGGAGTGAACCCAATTGATCCTTTAACCCATGAAGGTTTGATTCCTCCCCAGTAGTATGTTTTGATCCTCATGTATTTTTGTTCATGATTAAATCAGAATCCGAGGTTCAACTGCTCTGATACTAATTTGTTATGTTTTACATAATGATAAGGCAAGTACTGAGAAAGAGTTGATAGAAAGGCAGAAATAGAAGCAGCAAATAGCAGACAGAGACTAAGAGAGATAAGAATTGGAAGAGTAAAAAAGAAGAATGGAGAATAATAGAGAGAATTAGAGAGAGAGTTTGTAAAGAGAATTCATTGTATTCATTGTATATACTTTTCCTTTACAAAAGTTGTGTATATAGGATGTAGCCATAACTAATTCCTATAGATGGCACATCTTCTTTGGACAAGTTGTAACAGACAACATAATGATAATATAAATGTAATTATTTCCTAATATCTTAATTCCTTCTGATTTTGCATCCGTGCCTCCTCTTCCCTTTGTGTCCATGATTTTCCTCTTTTCCTGGCATATGTGACATGGAACAATACATTTATTTAAAAGAATGTCGTTTATCATTACTCCATTTAAAGATCTTCCAAGGTAAAAGGAATAACCTGGAGTGCTGAGCGCATCAGGACCACCCTCTAGGATGTTATTAACATTTTGATGACATGACTTCTCACCTGAATTGGAGGAACATGCAGCAACATTCTAATGACATGACTCATGTATTTGCATCCTCTTCTCAATAATTGTGTGTAATTAACATCCTGAGCAACATAATAAGTTGCATGCATTGTGGCAATGCTCCACTTAAACTCTCTGTAAATAAAAGGATTGGTGCCTACCAGTAATCACCACAAGAGCATTCACCATTCCTGAAATGATGAAATCTTTTCCAATCTTTTACAACTATCTCTCTTGTAGCCAACTATCTCTCTTGTAGCCACTTTCGATATGAACTTGAATGCATTGTGACAGTCCCCATAAATCCTAAGGTTCTTGAAAGTCTTAATTGTGGCTCCACAAGGGAGTTTCATGAGTCCATATACAATTGCAAGCTTCTCACTATAAGTAGACAAGGCATACTTCTTTTGATCGGATTCCATGTCATGCAACACAAACTTTGTGTCAGGGTGATTGAACCAATATTGTTACTTGGTACAATCGAAAGAACAAAAAGGGTAAAAAGGGAAATGCATCTAGTGGACAGGTGGCACATGAGGTTGTTAGGATGTCAGATTAAAAGGGAGAACGTTTTATGTGAGGGACAACTGAATTCTGGAAAAGGGAGTCTGAATAGTGGATGACCTGGCCCTCGAAGTCCAGATAGTTTCTTCATTTCATTTTGCTTTTGTTGCTTTTGTTTTGCATTATGCCATGAACCATCGGTGAACACCACCGTACTGTTTTATTGCCTTTCTTTCTTAAATCAATATATTATGTACTGTTTCTTTGCCTTGGTTATAATATTGTTGAGAACTATTGAGATAATTGTTAGGATTGAGTGGGTTGAGTTTGTTTTTGTGAAATCTGGGAATTACATTGTGGTATTTTCAGTAAGGGTTCCATTAACTAGGTATCAGAGCAAGCTTTCACTGGGCATGGTTAAGTCAAAAATTGAGGGTAGAGTTGAAAATGTTGAGAGAGAAATTACTGGTGTTCAGAGGGACGTGAATCGACTAACGGAAAGTGTGGGAACTATGAGGGAAATGCTTGTTGAATTGCAGAACTGGATGAGGAGGAAAGATGAAGAGTCGGAAGCTTACCTGAGAAATAGAGTTAAAGCAGAGGGAATACACTCTGGTACACGAAACCCACACCACTTTGGTGAGAAAATCCCACACCACGAAAGAGCTAACCCCGAGAACGAATCCCACGGTGACGGTGGTCACAATCACAACGAGGGGGGAAGCCGAAGAGATTGGGGTGGCCAAAAACTGGAGTTACCGTTATTTTCCAGTGAAGATCCCTACAACAGGGTTTTCAAAGCGGAGACATATTTCGCCATCAACCAGGTGAACGATGAGCACAAGGTGCAAGCCACAACCCTTTGTATGGAAGGAGAGGCGATCCATTGGTACCAGTAGACTGAGTCAAGAACTCCGGCCTTTAAAGTTTACTTTTTGCAGAGGTTCAGTAGTGTTCAGGAAGTCAGCCCGCTTGAACTATTGATGGCTACCAAACAAACGGGAACCGTAATGGACTACCTCCGGAGATTCGAAGAAGTGGCGGCCATAATTGTCAGAGAAAGGGAAGAGATCCTAACGGTTGCTTTTCTTAATGGGTTGAGAGCAGAAGTGAAAGCAGAGATTAAGCTTCAGTAGCCCAATATTTTGGGCCAACTTGATTCCTTGGCCCAAGTGACAATTCTGGCCCAACGAGTGGAAGACAGGAATCAAGCCATTGAAGAAGCCCGCTCGGGCTTGGGCTTGGGCCACACTCAACATACAAGTAAATGGGTAGGAGTATCCAGTGGGCTGAGGAGTTTAAGTAGTCAGATCCGACCTGAAGACAATAGCAAGGGTCCAGCTCCAATATTGATTGATTCACCCAAATTAGTTCCCAACCCTTCACACTCGACTTTCAGACGAAACACGGGAGAAAGTCAGGTGCACTCTAACTCACTTCACTCTTCAAATTTCCGCCCAAATTCATTGCGCCGAGAGTGCCCTTATAGAAGACTCACTGAAATCAAGATCCAGAAGAAGAGGGAGAAGGGGTTATGCTACAAATATGATGCTAAATTCTCTCCTGGACACCGATGTGGAGAGAAACAATTTCAGGTGTTATTGGTAAAAGAAAGCGAAGAGGGTAACGAGAAAGACAATGGAGAAGGGAATTCTGTCACGGATCAGAATCATGTACCCATTGACGCCGAACTCTCAATGAACTTAGTGGTGGGTATCGACAGTCCAAGAACGCTGAAGCTTAAGGGGGTTATTAAGGACATGGAGGTAATTGTCCTGATTGACAGCAGGGCATCAGATTGTTTCATCAATCGGCAAGTGGTCAAAGACTTAAGGATTCCGATTTCACCGATTAGGGCATTTGGGGTAAGGGTTGGAGATGGCTACCAGGTGCTTTGTGATGGGAAGTGTAAGGGGGTTCAGTTGGAAATGCAAGGTCACACAGTAGTACAGACTCTCTACCCATTTGATTTGAGTGGTTTTGACGTGATTTTAGGGATAACATGGCTAAGGACACTGGGTGAAACGATGACCAACTAGGATACTTTGGTGATGAGGTTTTGGGTATAGGGAAAGACAATAATCCTTAGAGGGGATCCTTCCTTGAGTAAAACACTGGTATCGTTAAAAAGGCTACTCAAGACATTGCACACAGAAGGTACGGGTTATTTGATTGAATTCAATCGACTTCAGCTTCAAACGGCAGACACCGAGGGGGAAGATGAGCGACTTGTAGGGTTATTACATAAACATCAGGCATTATTTGAAGCTGCACCAGGTTTACCACCTCAGAGAGTTCATGACCACGCCATCAGATTAGAATCAGGCAGTCAACCACCCAATATTAAGCCATACTGATACCCATATTACTTGAAGAATAAGATTGAGAGTTTGGCTAGAGAAATATTAGTCTCGGGCATTATTAGACCCAGCAAAAGCCCATTCTCGAGTCCAATATTGTTGGTCCGTAAAAAGGACGGAGGCTAGAGGTTCTGTGTCGATTACAGAGCCCTGAATCGGATAACAATTCCGAATAAGTTTCTGATTCCCACTATAGATGAACTTTTCGATGAATTGGGGGGAGCCACGATATTTTCGAAATTGGACCTCAAGTCGAGGTACCACCAAATTAGGATCCATGAGAGCGACGCTCATAAAACCGCTTTCAAGACCCATGAAAGGCACTATGAATTCCTAGTTATGCCATTTGAACTCTCGAATGCCCCGTCAACTTTCTAGGCCCTGATGAATGATATATTCAAACCGCACATGCGACGGTTTATCCTGGTATTCTTCGATGATATCCTGGTCTATAGTATGGATAAGAACACTCATTTAGATCACTTGGACATCACTTTTCAAATCCTGAAGGAACACAGTTTGGTGGTCAATAGGAAAAAGTGTCAGTTTCTCCAGCCACAATTGGATTACTTGGGCCATGTTATCTCAGTACAGGGTACTGCGGTGAATCCAACCAAAATCGAATGTATCTTATCCTGGGCGAGCCCAAAGGATACTAAAGCTCCAAGGGGTTTTTTGGGGCTGACAGGCTACTATAGGAAATTTGTGCAAGGATATGGGATTAGAGCAAGACTGTTGACCGAATTGCTACGGAAAAATGCCTTCAAGTGGTCTGATAAAGCACAAGCTGCTTTAGATGAACTCAAGCAAGTGATGACAATGCTGCCAGTTTTGGAAATGCCTGATCTTTTGAAAACTTTTATTGTTGAAATGGATGCACCGGGACAAGGGTTAGGGGCTGTTCTCATGCAAGATGGTAGGCCACTAGCTTACCTCAGTCAAGGGTTGTCACCTAGGTCTCAATCAAAATCTGTTTATGAGAGGGAATTGATGGCCATTATCTTGGCTGTCCAGAAATGGAAGCACTATTTATTGGGTCGACACTTCATTATCCGAACTGATTAGTGGAGCCTCCATTACCTCACTGATCAGATATTACATGGAGAAGAACAACAAAAATGGATTGTCAAACTTCTCGGTTTGGACTTTGAAATTCAGCACAAGCCTGGGCGAGAAAATGGGGCGGTTGATGCCCTCTCCCTCAGAGATGAACCGGTACAGTTAAACTCCTTATCAACATGTTTTTACGGGAATCGGCTTGAGTGGGAAGAGGTTGTACAAAGGGATGCTAGGCTTAAAAAAGATATGCCAGGACCTGATTCTTTATCACAACAGCCACCAGTACTTCAGACTTCTAGGCCATCAATTGTTCTACAATGACCAATTAGTGCTACCCAAATCCTGCCCTTAAATGCAGCTTCTCCTGCAAGAATTTCATTCCACACCAATGGGGGGCCATTCGGGGTTCTTTCGGACATTTAAATCACAAGTGGTTTATTGGGAAGGAATGAAACGTGATATTTAGTTGTTTGTGCAGAATTGTTTCACTTGCCAACAAAATAAGAATGACAGCCTGCAACCAGCACGCCTCTTGCGTCCACTCCCTGTCCCTTCACAAGTATGGGAAGATGTCCCTATGGACTTCATCACGGGTCTCCCAAAAGCTCAACATGTTGACACTATTCTGGTGGTGATAGATTGCTTGACAAAATACAACCATTTCATTGCCTTGTGCCATCCCTACACAACAAAGGATGTCACCACCCTTTTCCTTACTCAGGTAGTCAAGCTCCATGGGTTTCCACGCACCATTGTATCCGATAGGGACAACTTATTTATGAGTATTTTCTGGGGTGAGATGTTCAAGCAATCTGATACCAAACTCCATATGAGTACGGCACCCTCAGTCAGACGGGCAAACAGAAGTGGCAAATAGGTGCCTTGAGACTTATTTACTGTGCTTTGTCAGCTAACAGCCCAAACAGTGGCCCAAGTGGCTAGCATGGGCAGAGTACTAGTTTAACACAACTTACAACCGCTCAGCAGGAATGACCCCTTTCCGAGCGCTGTACGGTAGAAACCCTCCCACCCTCCTTCGGTACTCAGAACACAGCTCAGTGGTGGCAGCCGTTGATGCGTTGTTGACTGAACACAATCTGATCTTGAATGAACTCAAACACAATTTGGATAAGGCCCGAAATGCAATGAAGATTTATGCAGATGGTAAAAGGCGTGAGGTGCAGTTCAATATTGGAGATTCAACTTATTTAAAGTTGCAACCTTACAGGCTTAAGTCCTTAGCTCGGCGGCCCAACGAAAAAGTCAGCCCTCGGTTCTACGGCCCATATGAAACCATTGACAAGATCGGTTCTATTGCCTACAAGTTGAAGCTTCCTCCATTAGCCCAAATCCATGATGTCTTCCACGTTTCACAGTTGAAGAAGGTATCTTCCCACCTTGCCCCAACATTGCCTCTTCCAGACTTGCTCAGTGGTGATATGGTACTCAATGTGGAACCCGAGGAGGCTTTCTCAAAAGGTCGGTTTCTGAATGGTACTTATGAAATTCTGATCAAATGGAAGAATATGCCATCTTGTGATAACACTTGGGAGGATTTTGCAACATTATGCCAACAGTTTCCTTCATTCCACCTTGAGGACAAGGTGGCACTTCTGGGGGAGGGTATTGATGGAACCAATATTGTTACTTGGTACAATCGAAGAACAAAAAGGGTAAAAAGGGAAATGCATCTAGTGGACAGGTGGCACAGGAGGTTGTTAGGATGTCAAATTAAAAAGGGAGACGTTTTGTGTGAGTGACAGCTGAATTCTGGAAAAGAGAGTCTGAATAGTGGAGGACCTGGCCCTCAAAGTCCAGATAGTTTCTTCATTTCATTTTGCTTTTGTTGCTTTTGTTTTGCATTATGCCATGAACAATCGGTGAACATCACCATACTGTTTTATTGCCTTTCTTTCTTAAATCAATATATTATCTACTATTTCTTTGCCTTGGTTATAATATTGCTGAGAACTATTGAGATAATTGTTGGGATTGAGTGGGTTGAGTTTGTTTTTGTGAAATCTGGGAATTACATTGTGGTATTTTCAGTAAGGGTTCCATCACAAGGACATACCCTAATTTTCTCATCTGCATTCCCAGTTGCTGAAGATATTTGTAAACTGCTTGCACCTCAGGATTCACAGTGTCATTAACCAAAAATACATGGACGTTATTTTCAACCTCAATCAAACTACAAGCAGACTCCTTCCTTATTCCTCTGTCCCTCATTAATTTTCGCACTTTTGCCACATCATCCCATTTCCGCAAGTGGCATACACATTTGACGAAAGTACATGTGTTCCATCATGCTACGGCATCAGCTCAAAAAGTTGTTCAGCAGCTTGATTCCCCAAATTCATGTTTCCAGGAATACGATAACCAGCAAAATGAGCCTCCCAAATTGGTGCACCAGGTTTCAATGGCATTCTTTCAATCACATCCTTTGCTTCTAAGAATTTTCCAGCTCTTCACAACAAATCAATAAAATGGGCATAATGATCTTCACCAGGAGTTATACCATAAAGGCTATACATTGAGTCAAAATACTGGCATCCTTCATTGACTAAACCTGCATGGCTACAAGCAGAGAGAATTGTAAGGAAAGTTTTTCGATCTAGTAATATACCTTCATTCAACATTTGTTCATAAAGTTCTACTGCTTGAACATCATGTCCATGTTGCACTAGAGCTGCAATCATAGCATTCCAAGATACTGAGTCCACAAAAGGCATTGTTCTGAACAAACAATTGGCAGCCTCAACATGGCCACACCTTGCATACATGGTTATCAGTGCATTTCCTGCAGAAAGGCTTGACTCATACCCAAAGAGAACAAGTTGAGCATGGAGCTGGCGTCCATTCTTCAATACTCCAAGTACAGCACTAGAAGTAATTGCTCCTGCAAATGCATAATCACATGGTTCACAACCCTCTAATCTCATCTGTTTAAATTGCTTTAAACCGTCTTCCCCAAGCCCATTTTGTGCTAATCCTGAAATCATCACAGTCCATGTCAGAAGATTCTTCTCCTTCATTTCTCCAAAAAATGATTTAGCTTCATCGATACGACCAACACTCAAATAAGTTGATAAAATTTCATTCCATGAAACTAGGTCTTGCACTGGCATCTGATTGAAAATATCTCTTGCCTTATCAACTTTGCCACATTTCCAATACAGTGTAACTAGTGCATTATTCACCGGCAATGAAAAGTCTGGTATAGTCTTCGCCTCCATTTTCAATAAGTAAGCATGCACCTCTTTTCCAAATTGTAACAATCCAGCATTGCACAAGCACTAATAACACTTGTGTATGTAAACTCATCAAGCTGAACTCCCAGTGAAAGCATCTTCATGAATGTTTCTAATGCTTCTTGATAATATTCCTGATGCACATAACCAGAAATCATCGCATTCCAAGCGACGCCCACTTTTTC
>WYDK02052101.1:0-13593 GCA_009867345.2 Toxicodendron radicans | reverse complement strand
AGGAAATATACTATTGTTAGTGTAAACACAATAAAATAATTTACATTATATATCTTATTTTATTATAATTATAATTACCTTTAATTTATATTATTTTAAATAATAAAGTTATTTAGTATAACACATGGATTAGGATATAAAACATTACTGAAATTTTCTTTTCAGGACCATCCTCAGTCAGTGCTGTACTCGAAGTCTGTGATAAGTAGATATGACTAGGGGAATAGTTCGTATTGTTTTGATCTATAACAGGTAAGAACACTACTGGCATTTTGTTCTTCAGATTTGAAGAATTTTAGGTCAATCAAAGGACCCAAATGCTAATATTTGAAAGAAGTGTACTTGAATTAGAGAACCAAAGCCACAAGACCAAATTTTTCTTTCCAAAATTCACATAAGCTGGTTTCTGTAAATATGAAATACAGAGACGTTTTATTGTGATGATAAGAAGATCCAGTTAGTATGTAAGGTTACCTGTTGAAGAGATTGAAGATAGGCCATGATTTCATCAACCCTTCCAGCACTTTCTGGGGTCAAGTCGTCCTTGCACCATTCTACTAAATCTTTTAAACACTTCATCCCCTCACTTATTTTGATCTTTCCCACCTACATAAATTACACAGACATTGAGAGAGATAAAATTTTGTCGAGATTGAACATGAATGAGAAAAGAAATACTTACTTGAAAATAAAGATGAGGATCAGATCCAATGGATATCGCTTCCATCTCTTTCCTTACGAATGAGGCTAATTAAAATGAGTATGTAAGTTTTTAAGCGATAAAATTTGAGCAATCCTTCTCTGTATATGTAGGAATTAGGGTCAGTGAGTGGTTGTTTCTTCGCACTTTCCTTGTCCTCTGTCAGTCAAAGATGGTGGTTGGACTTCATGATCCGAAACCCGACATATATTTCCTTTGAGCCACAGTTTTTTATTAACCTATTAGATAATCAAAAGCCCAAATTAAGTACCCAACTTAGGTGAGATTTTAGTATTCACTCAAGACTTTTTTGACCAATTAACTAACATTGAGACAAATAATAATAATAACCCTAATGTGAATCAACTAAACAGGGGAAGTCAACTATGGGGCAGTTAGAGGAATCCGATAGATATTTTTCTTTGCGTGTTAAAGGTAGTTCACACGTTATTTCTATTTTCACACTATAAAATCAAAAATTAGTTGAGATACAATTGTACAAAATTGAGATCTCGGTAATACATATTATAAGTTTAACATTATTAATAAAGAGATATAATCTTGCTTACTTTATTTTTTATTTTTATAAAAGAAAAAAGAAAAAAATATTGAAATATTAGTTGGTTTGTTTAGTTTTTTTAATAGCATTCTTTATAGCATTTTTAATATTATTTGTTAAATAGTAGTATTATAGTATTTAATGGAATATAGTTTGCATATGAAAATGTGTTTGGTAAATTTAAAAAAAAAAAGTTTTTTAGTAAAATATTGGAAATATTTATTATTTGTTAACCCCAGTATTTGTTAAATTAGCTAAATAGCCTCATAATAAAAGTTTAAAAAATGACGAATGCACCCTCACTAATAAGAGGCCATCGACGACCATAGCTGGTCATCAGAAACTGGTCATGTCACGGCGCACGGTCGGCCGGATCTGGTTGGCCGTACGCCGATAAGTCTATTTCTTGTCATGGATCTATGATCCATGGTCGGAAACAACCAAATCTGGCCGGAAATGGCCACACTAAATCTGGCTATTTCTAGCCAAATTTGACATATTTGGCCTTTTCCGGCCATAACATCACACAACCGGTTATTACTGACGGGGGTCGTCATTGGCCGACTATAAACTTTTGGATGGGGGTATCTTTGTTAGTTTTTATAATTTAATGTTTTTGGAATAAAACTAAAAAATATATTTTAATTTGAATTTTAAAAAATATTTAAAATTGGAGAAAATTTGAATAATATTTAGATAATATTTATAAAATATTAAAACAAATGTATTTTTGATTTTTTTTAATTAAGATAACGAATAAAATAATGATAAAATATTTAAAAAAGGGTACGGAACTACTTTGAAATGGCTAATTGAGGATAAAAATGAACAAAACTTTCAGCCTTTGATCCCTAAATAATGAACCTAATTTTAAAAGATTTTGAGCTTTCAATGTGAAAACTGAAGCTACCTCAAACTCAAAAGTGAATACATATAGCAATAATTGAGGGGACGAAAGTAGGTTTGATAAGATTCATATAGGCTGCGTCAATACTTGTTTTATTCAAAGAGAGTACAACTTGATGTTGTCATTAATTTAATTCCGATTTCCACGCTGGTGGTCCAATCAACCGTAAGCCTCCATGTATGACATTTATAAAGATTGGATTTTGTATAAACCCGAAATCCGAAATCCGAAATCCGATGTATATAGTCAATCATTCCTCTACAATAATAATTTCTTAATAATTAAAATCACTTACGATATGTATAGAGATAGGATTTAGTTTTGGTAGTGTGAAAACAAAGTTTGAAACTTGGATAATTAATTCGTAAATTATATATCCTGTCGTATAATTCACGTATGATATTGATCCCAATAAAATAGGGATATAATTGACTTTTTATTAGATACTCCATGTATAAAAATAATAATTTAGCCTTAATGAATTAAAAAATTAAAAAATAATTTAATGATGAGAGAGAGAATGAAATGAAATTTGAATTTTCTCGTCATTAAATTATTTAATCAAATTCCAATAACATATTTAAAATTCTTGGATTTGTTACCAAAAAATTTAATTTCTTCATTTAATAAAAAATCTTGGAAATCATGTTCCAATTAAATAGCTTGGATGATATATAATCTTCTGAAACCTAATGACATTTAGTTTCAATGAATAGGTTCTGTTATGGGTAAAATTGTACCTGAATAAATATGAATAGAAGTGGCGTCATGCGATCTGTAAGATCGTTACACCTAGCCAGATACGACGTCACTATGATATATATATATTATTTGAGATGGGTAAGATGATATTAAAGAGTTATGTGAACAATGATGACGTAACACGACCTGTGAGGTCATCACACCTGTTCCAATGATGTCATCGTTCCATAGCTGTCTTCCAATTATTACCACTTGACTTTGCATGGAAGCTCTCAAGAGATTTTTACCGTGACATCTGGTGAGTTGATAAGATTTTTACAGCAAGTGGAACCAACTTTACAGTAAGCAGAACCAACTTGCGCATCAAGTGGGATCTACAGTAACCGCCCCTCAAATCCCTATAAATATGAGTGCACTAACCCCACGAAGGGGAGAGACAATCTAAAAAAACACTTTCTCTCTCTAGAAAAAATATCGCTTGTAATACAAATATCTGTTTTAGATCGTTTGATATATATTGCGATATCAACTTAGATCGTTAGCAAATAAAGTTACATATCGCTCGATCAGTAATAATATCAGTGGACGTAGGAGTTGCTTACAAGCCTCTGAACCACTTAAAAAATTCTAGTTGTTATATTCAATTTCAATATGCAAGCGATTTAGCTTATATCCACGACCTGAAAAATCAACAGATCATATACATTCTCACCCCAGTAAAATTCGACTAGCTAGTTCGTTTGCGACTGACCTGTCCATCAATTAGTTGGCGGTGCAAAATTACCCGTCAACAGTTTGGCGCTAGAAGGAGGGCTTGATTTCAATCTGTTGTGGTTAATATACACTACACTCCCAGTTCTCGTCTTCTCAATTTCTTTTCACAAATTGATGGCAATTTTCAATAATCCTTGAGTTAGTGCGATGATCAAAGTCTCTCACCACCCAAGGATACATTTTTTGCACCTGGTTTACACCCTAACCCTCTGACAGATCATAATGAAGCATCTACTTCTCAAGTAGACCCTCTATTACTACAGTGAATGAATCGATTGGATTCAACACTGCAGACTATCAATCAGCGTTTAGATCGGATCGACCCTCCGCAAGCGCCCCTTTTACATAGCGATCATGGCCTTGAACGCTCACACGTTGGAATCGCAAATGCGAATAGTTCAAAACCCATGCCAGGGCATGCTAGAGTCGTAGGAGGACGTCCCCATAGACTCAATAGAAACTCGGCGAGCCGGATCACACCGAATAAAGGCAAAGCGGTAGTGGGTCAAAGTCTTCATGGACGCCGAGCTAATTCCCACATCAGGAATCAAAATCAAGAGGTAAACTCGCGATTGCAGGCCCGACATACACGCTCCAATATAGAAGCATATGTTCCACCGTATGTCACGTCACAACCGGCCAAATCGCGTCAACCGATACCTACTGACATCAAACAATTCTTGGATACTCGAAATTTCTCCGACCTTCACACATATTTGGAGGATCGGGAAGCCCACCATTCTCGTAACATGGTTGCGGAAAGCATTGCTCCACGATCTCCATTGAACATGAGGGAACCTGTGAGACGACCACCACTTGTTCAAGTTGAGAATATTCAAAGGCCTCGTCCATCTGGGGCAGAAGTAGTTCAACGACCACACGCCCCGAAGATAGAAGATTTGCAACGGAATATAGATGAACTTCGTGGGCAGCGCAATGTTCAAAATATGGAAATGGGGGCCTTACCATTTACAGTAGAAATCCTCAACGCACCACTTCTAGCAGGCTTCCAGATGCATGATATTAAACCATACGCCGGAAATAGTGATCCGCAGGATCACCTTTATGTGTTCAACGACTTGATGGAACTGCATAGGATTTCTGATTTAGCCAAATGTCATTGTCTGGCCGTTACTTTCACGCCAGTGCCAAAGCAATGGTTCAGATCGCTACCAGCTGGATCGATTGGATCCTGGCAAAGGTTAAGTACTATTTTCTTGAGGCATTTTCAGGCTAACAGAGAGTTTTCTTTGCTCCTCAGTTATTTAAGTAATATAAGGCAGGAGGAGAATCAATCTCTTAAATCCTATTTGGATCGTTTCCACTCAGAACTTAATAAAGTGGCCAATCCACCAGAAGAAGTGATACGAACGCCATTGATTGCCGGAGTGTGACCTCAAACCGCCTTATGGAATAAACTACAACGAGCAAATTATGTTCCCCTTTTGCGTTTCTACGATCTCGCAGAAAAATATTTGTGGATAAAGAATTCAGTTGTTGCATTATCGCAAAGCAGCCAAGGGGCGTCCACAAGTGTACCTCCTTTAAGGAAATTCTCCGAGCAAGCGCCTGTTCGCTCTAATTATGGGGGTAACCGCAACGGTCAAGGGGGTAACAATAATCGGGGCAAGAAACCGCGATATGGAAATCCTCCATTCAATGCTCCAATGTCTTAGCAAAACACTTTCACATCGCTCAAAGCGACCCTGATTGAAGTGTATCGCAAGGATCCGGGAATTTTTCCTAAACCAATTCTCATGGGAGGAAGTTCCGCTTATCGTGGGAAGAAATATTGTCGTTATCACAAAGATTTGGGGCACACCACTGACGAGTGCCATGCTTTACGTGTTGCTATTAAAGATTTGATTCAAAAGGGACATCTGAAGAATTTTGTAAAGAATTTTGGTCGTGAAGAAGCTCAGCCTTCACAACCCCAACAAGGTCAACAGAACCCTCCGGAAGGAATAAAAAAATCGCTTAAATATTTTACAATTTTCGGCGGTCCTCACATCGCTTGAGATTCCCATCGATCTCAAGATCAATATGCTAGCGACACAAAATATCCGCCACCAATCTTGTGTCAAGCAGAAAAACGACCTGCAAAGTCACCGAGGCTTGATAACAACATCACCTTTGGGGAAGAAGATGCTATTCAATTTCATCATCCGCACGATGACGCGCTGGTCGTAATCGCAAAAGTAGCAGATGTGAAAATGCACAGCGTCTTCGTCGACAACGGAAGTGTGGTAAATGTTCTATTTTATGAAGCTTTTAAGGAAATAGGACAAAAGATAGTGATTTAAATCCTACTAGTGAACCATTGTATGGATTCACAGGGGACTCTTTGATCCCCAAAGGTAGAACAACCCTTCCCGTTAAAATGGGAGAGGTGAACACCGTTACAAAAGTCGCAGATTTCCTAGTAGTAAATTGTCCCTCTGCTATCAATATTATACTAGGGTGACCCCTACTGAGATCGCTTAAAGTTGTCACTTCCATTTACCATATAAAAATGAAGTTTCCTACCCCTACGGGTACCGGCGAAGTTCGGGGTCTCAAGAAGAGTCGCGACTTTGCTATAACAAAGCAGTTCGAATGGCTGAAATGAGGAATACCATAACTACCATAGCTATCGACATCGCACTATGTCTTTCAAAGTTGGACGACGACCTCATTGATCCCCGTGTCATAGAGGATTCTTTAGCTAGTGGTCCGGTGGAACAGCTAGTGGAGATACAAATTGACAATGCTGAGCCACCTAAGAAGTTACAAATTGGAAGCGATCTTCCTACAGAAATCGCAACCAGCCTAACAAGCTTTTTTAGGCAGAATCATGATGTGTTTGCATGGACGCACACCGATATGGAAGGCATTGGTCCCAGTGTCATGAGCCATCACTTGAATGTTGACCCTGCGATCCGCCCTGTTCGGCAAAAGAGAATAGCGATGGATCCTGAGAGGTATCTAGCTCTTAAATCTGAATATTGACTACCAGAGTAACAGATCTTACAGGGTGTTCTTCGTTTAAGGAACCGTATTTGTATTACTCAATGTGATGAGTTGAGGAAGAAGATCCTTATGGAGGCTCATGACACACCATATTCAGCCCATCCTGGAGGAGCTAAAATGTATAAGGATGTAAAGAAGGGATACTAATGGCCAGACATGAAGAGAGATATTGGTGATTATGTAGCAAAATGCCTAGTGTGTCAGCAAGTCAAGGAAGAACACCAAAGACCATCGGGATTGCTTTAGCCACTCAACATTCCTGAATGGAAGTGGAAAGACATTTCCATAGATTTTATTACAGGTCTTCCGAGAGTGCAGAAATGGTATAATGCGCTTTGGGTGATAGTGGACATATTGACCAAATCAGCGTATTTCCTTCCAGTAAAGGATAGTACTACTTCGGATCAGCTGGCTCAGATTTATATTAGAGAAATTGTTAGACTGCATGGGATACCCAAGACAATAGTATCAGATAGAGATTCCAGATTTGTGTCAGCATTCTAGACTAGTTTGCAGAGAGTCTTGAGTACGAGATTATCTTTTAGCACAACTTACCATCTGCAGTCAGATGGCCAAACTGAGAGGACAAATTAGGTGCTGGAGGATATGCTAAGAGCTTGTTGTATGGATTATAAAATGAGCTGGCATGATATGCTACCACTGATTGAATTTGCTTATAATAATAGTTACTAGGCGACAATCAAAATGGCTCCTTATGAAGCTCTTCATGGGAGGAGATGTAGATCTCCCCTGCATTGGGATGAATTGGGAGAGAAAGACTCCCTGGATGTTGCTCTTGGGCCGGAGATGACTCAGAAGATGATAGAAGATGTCAAGTTGCTAAGAAGTAGAATGAAGCAAGCCCAAGACTAACAAAAGAGTTATGTAGACTTAAAGAGAAAAGATATTGAGTTTGAAGTGGGAGATAAAGTTTTTGTGAAAGTTTCCCCCTATAAGCGTATCATTCGGTTTGGTGGAAATGGAAAACTTGCTCCCCGATCCATTGGACCCTTTGAGGTGTTGCAACGAGTGGGAAATGTAGCTTATAGATTAGCACTACCTCCAAGTATGGATAGGGTTCATGATGTATTCCATGTATCAATGCTCCAGAAGTATGTCAGTGATCCCTCCCACATATTGAAAGTTGAAGAAGTGGAATTAGAGGATAATCTTAATTATGAGGAGCGCATGTTCAGATACTTAATAGAAGAATTAAAGAGCTCCGAAATAAAAGTATTCCACTAGTGAAAGTATTATGGAGGAATCATAAAATGGAAGAATCTACATGGGAGGTGGAGCAGGATATGAAGGATCGTTACCCAAAGTTGTTTGTGTGAATTTCGGGGAGGAAATTCTTTTAAGGGGGAGAGAAATGTAATGCCCACACCGAGGAGCGTAAAAGGTACGTAAAAATGTATATTTCATTCCCATACCCTTAGTATCAATCCTTTGAAATTGCCTTAAAGGAAATAAAAAGAATTAGAGTTAAATCTTCACTAGGGGTAAAATGGTCTTTTCACAAGGAATTAGAAGAAAAAGTGGGATATGAAATGAAAGATTTTTAAGTAAAGAAAATGATCATAGTAAGGGCATTTGCGTAAAAGCACAAGTGGCAAAGTTGTAAATAACACCAAGTTGAAGGGCAAAATGGGAAAGTAGTTAAATAAATTTCATATATAAAGAAATGAAATCTAGAAATTTCTCAACTTTTCTTCCTCCCTTTTCCGACTCCAACTTCTCCATTTTCTCTTAATTTTCCTCTCATTTGCCTAAGGTTTCAAGGTGAATTAAGGTAATTTTGGTTAGGGCTTTTTATCTACTACACTTCTAAAGCATGGATCTAAGATTTTGAAGTGTTTTTGCTTACTTTAATGCTTGTTTTTCATGTTTTGGTGCTTATTTAGATTGAAGGAAGTGTTAGCTTGATTCAAGGGAGTTTATTGGCTTGAAAGTGGTGAGATTTCAAGGTAAGTAAATCAAATTTTAAGTTGAATTAAGTTTGCCCTAAGTTGAATTGTGAGGAGTGTTATGGATATTGACTTTGTTTGTTGTGATTATTGATGAATATGTGTTCATCTAATTGTGGAGTGTACGATTTTATAAAAAGAACTTGTAGAAGATTGAAAATTGAATGGGCTTGGCATGTGGTAGAATTCGGCCATGAGTAGTTTTGGCCTTTACATTTATTTGTTTGATTAATTGTTATTGCTAACATGTTAGTTATGAAGAAGTGATGAAGAATTGATGAAGAAATGAGACTATGATAAAGAAAGGAAAATTCGGCGAAGTCTTATAATGGCCTTGAATGTGTTTGTTTTGACTATGTGGTAGTATGTGCATGTTTAAAATGATGAATAGATGAATATTTGTTGATGAGAATGAAGTGTTGATAAATTGGCCAAAAGTAGTAAGGTTGGACCATTATGTAACAGCTAGTTATGTGATGTTGAGTAATGTTTTTATGTGATGAGTTTATGCCATTTGAATAGTTGATTGAATGAGAAAGATTGAGGTTGATGTAGAAACATAATCATGCATTAAAATTTATGTTAAGTGTGATTTATGCATGGTGTTGAAAAAAGAGTTGAAATTGGCATAATGATCACATAAATATGCATGAAGAATAGGTAAAAGAAATAAGTTAAATATTTGTATGCATTATAGTTTATAATGGATCCAATTATGTGTATGCATGGTCATAAGGTTTAAATAATATTATGGCTTAAAGAAAATAGTAGTTAAAGAGTTTGAAATTGTGAAGTTAAGGTATGGCTTTTATATAGTTAATATGACAATAGTGAAGTGTAATTTGATTTGCATTATGCCATACTAGTTTGCCATATTTTACGTTTGAGAATTAGAAAGATTAAAAGAACATCATTATGGTCTTAATCATAGCTTGCATATAGTAGTTAATATGCTTATAAGATCTAATCTTTATAGAAAAGTATTATTGATAAGGATAAATAAAGAAAGTAGAATGCATGTTTCATATGCATTATGACATTCTTATATTTAGTTGCATCTTTAAGAATGTCTAGAGAAGGTTGTTTTGACAGTGAACTTGTGAGCGTCGTTGTGTTAGTTGAGTGATGACCTAGAGCCCACATGTACAACCATGGCCTTAGAAAGAAAGAATTTAAAATCATATAGCTCGTTAGTGGTACATGTGGATGAGAGTTGTATGTTGCTCAAATGGCCAAAAGTTCCAAATCCGTACATCGACCTAGTCCGATCGGCAATAGAAAGAAAGAAAGAAAGCAAGAAAGAAAGTACAAGAAAGATAGAAAGAAAGAAAGAAAGAAGAGAGAAATAGCAAGAAATAGTTAAAGATAGAAAATAAATTTATATTTCTTTAGCTTGCCCACTTAGTCTCTCTTGAATTGTATGTATGAGTTTTATATCATGCATATTTAGAATTCACATGTAAACATACATATATAGTATTATGTATTGCATTAGTAGAGAAAGTGCATGTGTATTAGTATAAAACAAAGAAAGATTGTAGATAAAGAGAGAATAACAGCAAAGAATGAAAGTTCTTAACGAGGATAAGAAATACTTACAGTAGTATATTGGAGTGATTTACTTACTGAGCAATTAGTGCTCACCCCGTTGTTTTAAATGTTTTGCAGGTAATAGGTGATTGAGTGACCGGATAGGGAGTCGATACACGGGGAGATTAGTGGGCCTCTGTCGATAGTGTCTTATTTTGACAGTTTTATATATTTTTGTTATGTATATAGTGTTGTAAAGATAATGAGAATATTTTATGTAGTTTTGTTTTATATAAGTAAGAAAAGTGTGCACACCTATTTTATCACGAGATTTTTGTTTATTATACTACAGTGTCATATTATTTTCCCATATAACTTATCTAGCTAGAAAGTTATTACATATAGTTAATACATGAGCAAGACATACTAAAAATTATTAAAGAATATAATTGTGACATGTCACTAAATTGAGAAGATAATTAGAGAGATAAGGTTGTTGCGATAGGGAACCTGTGAGCGTTGCTATATGAGGCCATGGCGACTTAGAAAAAGAAGTTACCTACATGTATGCCACCATGAGAGGAGTGGCAAGCCACCATGAGAGGAGTGGCATATGAGAAAGAAAAAAAAGATAAATTAATACAATCTGTGAGATTTGCATGTAGATAAGGATTGTACATAGAGAGAGAGAATGCTCACATGGCCAAGGTTTCAAATCCATGCCTCAACCTAGTTTGATCGGCATATAAGAATGAGAATATATATAAAAAAAAAAGTTACGAGAAAGAAAGAAAGAAAGAATAAGAAAAGAGAAAGAATAAGAATATGAGAGAAAATTTTTCTTATTTGAGAAAAGAATAAAAGTCTTGCTTATGTGTTACATTTCATACTTTTGATAGAATTGCATGCACATTTGATATTTCAATTGTACTGCTACTGTTGTATGATGAGAAACAGTAGAACTTATAAGAGACAGAAAAGAAATTAGAGTAGAGAAAATAGAGAAGAAAGTTGATGAATGACTAATGGAGAAAGATTAATAGTTTAATCTCGATTTACTTACTAAGCAATTACTGCTCACTCCGTTAATTTCACCTTTTTGCAGGTACTAGGTGATATATGCGATTGGATGGATGTTGACGGGCGAGATATTTTGGAGGCACTGTCTGAAGACCTTTTCTTTTGATGTGTATATATTTATGAGATATTTTGTGTAAATATATGTATGAGATTATTTTTATCTAGTTAACATTTTAAATTTCTACTAAAGTAGTAAGGAAAGAGATTTGTTTAAGTTAATTAGAATTTATTAAATCATACATATATTACTACATATCAATATATTTTAAGTAAGAATAATTAAATTTCTATAATATTTAACTTAAATTCCTAAAGATTTTCTAGCTAGAAAGAGTATTACAGCTACCAAGGCATGGCCGTGGCCTTAAAAAATGGCAACTAATCTCAATTTCTTCAAGCTTTAAGTCTCAATTTCATTCCAATGCTCTAATCTACTCAATTAAAGCCTGAAAAACACAAAAACTATCCAAATCAATAGTTGACCAGTCACATCTCAATCTTAACTAAAACTAACATTAAAACAAAGAAAATGAATGAGAAATTGACTAAACTGCTATAAAAACAAACCTAAAAACACTCAAATTATGCAACTTATCAACTCCCCCAAACTTAATCTTTTGCTCGTCCCCGAGTAAAGAGAAAATATCAGAAAAACAAACTCAACAATCATCAAGAATTCGCCACATTTTTTAAATCAAAGAAAGAAAGAAAACATTCTTTAAACAAGATTCATGCATCCAAACATACAACCGAGTTAACTGTGCAACTCTAATATTTCCTCAACTCAACCATGCCTCACCAAGACTTTATACTAAACCCCTTACTAAATTTTTTTTTCTTCTTTTTTTCCTTTTTATTTTTTTTTTCTCTTTAGGCTTCCTTATATTGTCACATCACTTTTTTAAGCGAATGCACAACATTTGTGATGCTTGGCCCTGGTTACTCAGCAATGTCACAACACCTAAAATGCTTTGCATACTCATAATTCAAGCCACAGTTTTGACGCAAAAGTAAACATAGGGCTCATGAATACTCCTGGTTACTAAGCAGCCTGAAACAGCAAAGTAGTTTATTCAAACACAAATAAATAAACATAATTAATTTATTTCAGAAACTATATATACAATTTTTTTTTTGGGAGTGAAGACAAGTCTCAGCTAGTACACAACTAAGTCAAGTAATAAACTAGAAATCGCACAACCATCCAAGATTGCATACTCTTCAGCATTCCTAAAGATATGAGCATGTCCAAATCCTTTCAACGACTCGACACTACCACTACTCCAAATAATTGCAAAGTTCATCACAAAAAAAAAAAAATATTAGGGATATCACAAAGTTTCACTTGGGGTTGTATCAAAAGCACAAACACAATAAACAACATGCAATTAAAAAAAACAAATAAAACAAAATAGAAATTAAAAAAAAAACACAACGAAACAACAATTTCCTAAAATAGAAACGACAAACATAACCAACACATCGAAAATGCAACACAAACCAAACTGCCAGTCCCCCAAACTTAAAGAATGCAATGTCCTCAATGCATGAAAAACAAAGAGAAAAATAAAACAATGAAAATAAGAGACAGGAACTTCCCTAAAACGAGAGGACAAAAATACTGAAACGCTCAATCTTTAGGAGGCGGAGGAGGAAATCAGCTAATAAATTTTTAAATTTTGTTTTTTTTGTTAACATAATGCCATAGCCATGGTAAACGACACGGGGGAACCCTATGGTTCTTACGGGAATTCTTCAAAATGTTAACGTTTTTTTTTTTACCCAAGGGACATGGCCGTGTAAAATGACACAAGGTAGCCCGTGTTCTATTCTACTCAAAATTGTCTGCTTCTTCTCTCACTTAAGCTTCCCCTAAACTCGTTCCTTGTTCCGACGATAACAAAACAAAATGACAATAAAATTAAAATGCATCAAAGAAAGAATAATAAAAAAACGCAAAAGTATAAAAGAAAAATAAAATAAAGTTCTAATTTAAAGTTGTTAGCTTGACTTTCTTCACTTGCTTATTTTGGTTCATTTAATGCGATGGAGATCTTATCTTTGTTCCATCCTCCATCTTCATAATTTTTGAGAAATTTTCCATTCACCTTGAACGTGCCTTTTTCCTCATGGGAAATCTCAATGTCGCCAGAAGGAAATAGTTTGGTGACCGTGAAGGGCCCTGACAATCTAAACCTTAACTTACCTAGAAAAAGTCTGAGTTTAGAATCATAAAGCAACACCATTTCCCTTTCAACGAACTCTATTTTGGTGATACGCTTGTCATTCCATTTTTTTGTTCTTTCTTTGTAGATCTTCACATTCTCATAAGCCTGACTCCGAAATTCATCCATCTCATTCAATT
>WYDK02052073.1:0-13597 GCA_009867345.2 Toxicodendron radicans | reverse complement strand
TATCATGTAAATATGTGTTTATAATAAAAGAAAAGTCGCGCGCGCATGTTTTATTCATATGCATGTTTTTATTTCTACATAAGTGGCACATTTTACATGATTTCCCATCTAGTAAGCTAGTAAGAAAAGAAGTGTTACAATTTACTCACCCCCAGAGGAAGAGGAAGAGGAAGAGGAAGAGTCCGTCAGTGCACTACACACAGGACCTAAAGTCTATTAAGGGTCACACCCTTCACACAAAAGCAACAAAGAACAATCAACACAAGCACAAGGGACACCATCAACAAACACGAAAAAGTGATCACTATATAAACAATAAAAGCTTCGATAGATTGCAAAAGAGTCAGCTATGATGTGAAAGGACATAAGCGGCTAAATACAAAAGAAAAAGATAAGTTGCACGCCTCATAATAGTCTAAAGTAAAGCTAACTACAAAAGTTTCAAGGAGCAACATGCCCTTGATTGTTAGCCTGCCATAAGAATGGAATCTGATCAGAGCCGTCAAGATCAAACACTAAGTTACCCTTGACGAAGAAATATGACTCATTCTACTTCTTATCCCCCTTCCTCAAACAAGTCACTAAGTGCTCTCTGTCATGCCTTAGTGTGATTTGTTATATGCCCTTGTCTTTGTCATGCTCCTTGAGAAAATAAAAGTAGATGAGGTCACTCTGTCCAAATTCAATCCCATGATTCATGCTCAAATACTTCAGGGCCATCAACAATCTCCAACCACTGGGCATCAACTGGCTTAGTGCTATCAAGTAGTGGTTTAGCACCTCTCGGACAAGTCTTGGAAAGGGAACCACATGCCATCAATCATGGTTTGCCCATATATAGATGCTCACATATCCTTGCACATCCCAGTCTACTCTCCGATGGGCCCTCAGCACTTGGATACTAACTAATTGTTGAATCTTGTATAAAAATCTAAGACTCGGGACATCACTTTCAGTGATACTAGATCGAGGATTGATGCTCAATATACCTAGTCTTGGGCGACTTGGCTTATCCTCATCTCCACCACACGTTGATGGGATCTCAAATTCAAAATCCCCAGAATCAGGGCCAGTAACATCATCAACTTCTTGAAAAATCTCCACTCAGCTCGGCTAGGCTAGGCTAGGCTAGGTTAACTGGCTATTGTCACCAACTCAAAACCAGGCAATAGTTCCTTTTCATGCGACACTATAAATGTTGAAGCATTCTCGTATTCATCACCCTTATCCATCTCCGCTCGATTCGACAACAACAAATTGTTCGCAAAGCTAAAAACAGACACAAGGACCTCCACTCCACTCTATTTGCCCAACATTCCTACCCTTTGGAAGTCTAGGTAAATCTACAACAAAGTCCACTATGCTCTACAAACACAACAGGGCTAGGTAGACTCAACAACAATATTATATCACTTGCTCCTAGCCCACTCGGTTCAACACTAGTGTGAGTCGAAAAGCAATCACTGACACTCCACTCTGCTCGGTCGACACATAGCTACACCTACAATCTTCAAATCCCAGTCTACTCGACAAACCATTTCTCTTAAAGTCTTACTGACCCCCACTAGGTGACAAAATAGTGTCTCGTATCTCACTCTACCCATTCTAGGTGACAACCTCTCTCCTTAGCAAACTACACTCGGCTTTGCCAACTTAGTAAAGCCGAATAGAGCCTAGTGGTGAAAACTTTCCCCCAACTCACTTTCTTCTCCAAACACTTTTCTAGAATTGTTGACATTAAACCCTTATATTCTCCTAAAACATTTCCCCAATATCAAGCATAATCAATCCTCCCAAACACTTTAGAGACAAAACACAAAAATCACTCTAAAACAAAACCCTCTAAATTTGAAAAACACAAATCCTAGAAAATCTATTGACTTCTCTCTCGAAACCCCTCAACCGTACTCACAAAGTACAGACATTCAAACCACGAAAACCAAAAACCCCAGATCTTAGAAACACACACACACACACACACACACATACACACATTTTCTTCTTCCAAATACCAGAAACACAAGAACCTGCTCATCTTCTTCTTCATAGAAAACGAAAGCTCCATTTTCTTTCCAAATGGTTTCTTTGGAACATCGAATAAACCCAAAAACAAAACTCAAACTAGTCGCAAGTCTTCAACAACATAAAAAGCTGACGAAATGAAGGAAAAAATGAAGAAAAAGTGAGGAATTTACAGTGAAGGACGTTGAAGATCGAAGGAAAAAAGGCGGATTAAATGGCCTCTTTGAAAAACCTTTCTTGGGTTATCTCTCTCTCGCTCAAAAAGTGAAGAACAAATGGGAGAAGTGCAAATGTTTTCCCCTTAATAAATATTTGTCTTTTCAAAATTAGACAGATAACATCCATTCAAAAAACCTAGGGAAATGCAACTCTTCATTTCTCGCATGTTTGAAAAAGTGAAAGTATATACACGTGTTGAGTGTTAAAGATATCGATATTCCCAATGTCATATAGACGAACCATTTCGTAGTTGTGTCTCATATTGTTTAACATCAGTCTCGCGAGAGATTCATTGTGAAGAATCAAACGATTGAACACCATCTTTGCACAAAATGGAATCACGCCTCGATCACCCAACCATTCCATTCGGCTCGGCCACCACAAACCAAGCAATGGATGTAAGAAGGAAAGGTTTCTACTTAGTCATACGTCGACTCCATTCGGTTCAACCAGATACCTGAGAATGGTCAAGGGAACGGAAGAGAAAAAAACCACTACTATGTAACCTTTAGTCGATTCGACCCTACTATTCCATTCCAAGACGATTCTCAATGGGTATGAGTAACCTACCATCCTCAGCATTGCATAACCAGACTCAAAGACACATGCCACTTTGCTCGACTCAGCATATTCAACCGAGAGGGGGGGGGGGGGGGGGTTGCCCATGGTTTGTTGATTTTACTAACTACTTGGCATATGGCATTCTACCTCTTGACCTTTCCAAGCAGCAAATGAAGAGATTTTTGTATCAAGTGAGATTTTATTTCTGAGATGACCCCTATTTGTACAAGCAATGGGCTAATCAAATTTTGAGAAAATGTGTATTTGGTGAAGAATGCGCCAGCATACTTCAGCAGTGTCATGCAACACCCTATGGTGGTCATTTTGGTGGGTCAAGAACAACAATAGAAGTCCTTCAATCTGGATCTTTCTAGCCTACTCTCTTCAAGGATGCTCAAGAGTTTGCCAAGTCATGTGATCACTGTCAAAAGATGGGTAATATTTCAATGAAGCATGAGATGCCTTTGACAAATATTTTATAAGTTTAACTTTTTTATGTGTGGTGAATTAATTTCATGGGGCCATTCCCTCCTTCTTTTGGCATGAATTGTATTCCTGTAGCTGTGGATTATGTATCCAAATGGGTGGAAACTCAAGCTTGTTCTACAAATCATGCCAAGGTGGTCGTGCAATTTTTGCAAAAGAACATCTTCAATAGATTTGGAACTCCAAGATGCCTTATTCGTGATAAAGGCACACATTTTGTGAATCGATTGGTGAGTTCTTTGCTGAAGAAATATGAAGTTAGACACAAGGTGCCACTGCCTATCATCCACAAACTAATGGGCAAGTTGGAATATCCAATAGAGAAATCAAACAAATCCTAGAAAAATGTTTTTCCTAGTCAAAGAGATTGGTTTTTAAAGCTAGATGAAGGATGTGGGCATATCGCATAGCATTCAAGACCCCTCTGGGCATGTCACCTTATAGGTTGATTTTTGGTAAGGCTTGTCACCTACCTTTGGAGCTGGAACACCATGCGTATTGGGCCACAAAAAAGTTGAACATCAACTTGCAAGCAACTAGGGATCAGAGGAAAATGCAATTGCTTGAGCTTGAAGAACTTAGGAAGTTTTCTTATAAAAATGCCAAGCTATACAAAGAAAATGTCAAGAAGTGGCATGATAAAAAATCCATAAAAGAGAGTTTCAACCAGGCCAATATGTCTTGCTCTACAACTCAAGACTCAAACTCTTTCCTGGTAAGTTGAAATCAAGATGGTCAGGACCATTTAAGGTTGTCAAAGTTTATCATCATGAGGCAATTGACTTGGTGAATGAGAAGACCAATGATGAGTTCAAAGTGAATGGTCAGAGATTTTTGTATCAAGTGAGATTTTATTTCTGGGATGACCCTTATTTGTACAAGCAATGGGCTGATCAAATTTTGAGAAAATGTGTATTTGGTGAAGAATGCGCCAACATACTTCAGCAGTGTCATGCAGCACCCTATGGTGGTCATTTTGGTGGGTCAAGAACAACAATATAAATCCTTCAATCTGGATCTTTCTGGCCTACTCTCTTCAAGGATGCTCAAGATTTTACCAAGTCATGTGATCACTGTCAAAAGACGGGTAATATTTCAATGAAGCATGAGATGCCTTTGACAAATATTTTAGAAGTTTAACTGTTTTATGTGTGGGGAATTAACTTCATGGGGCCATTCCCTCCTTCTTTTGGCATGAATTGTGTTCCAGTAGTGGTAGATTATGTATTCAAGTAGGTGGAAGCTCAAGCTTGTTCTACAAATCATGCCAAGGTGGTCGTGAAATTTTTGCAAAAGAACATCTTCATTAGATTTGGAACTCCCAGTTGCCTTATTCGTGATAAAGGCCACACTTTGTGAATCGATTGGTGAGTTCTTTGCTGAAGAAATATGAAGTTAGACACAAGGTAGCCACTGCCTATCATCCACAAACTAATGGGCAAGCTTGAATATCCAATAGAGAAATCAAACAAATCCTAGAAACATCAGTTTTTCCTAGTCAAAGAGATTGGTTTTTAAAGTTGGATGAAGCATGGGGGCATACCGCATAGCATTCAAGACCCCTCTGGGCATGTCACCTTATAGGTTGGTTTTTGGTAAGGCTTGTCACCTACCTTTAGAGCTAGAACACCATGTTTATTGGGCCATAAAAAAGTTGAACATCAACTTGCAAGCAACTGAGGATCAAAGGAAAATGCAATTGCTTAAGCTTGAAAAACTTAGGAAGTTTTCTTATAAAAATGCCAAGCTATACAAAGAAAATGTCAAGAAGTGGCATGATAAAAAAAATCCATAAAAGAGAGTTTCAACCAGGCTAATATGTCTTGCTCTACAACTCAAGACTCAAACTCTTTTCTGGTAAGTTGAAATCAAGATGGTCAGGACCATTTAAGGTTGTCAAACTTTATCCTCATGAGGCAATTGACTTGGTGAATGAGAAGATCAATGATGAGTTCAAAGTGAATGGTCAGAGATTGAAGACCTACTAGGGATCAGAACTGGACAGAGAACGAGTGGGAATCCCACTCCACCATCAGAATTAAGCATTGGCAAAGTCAGGCTGAAGACTTAAAAACAAGCGCTCTTGGGAGGCAGCCCAAGCCTTTTGAATTCATTTTACTTTGATTTTTAATTTAGCATTGTGTGTTTTTAGACTTTGTTTTGTTTTTACTAATTTCAGTGTGTTTTTCTTGTATTTTATATTTCTAGGAATGAAGAACAACCTCTTGTTTGGAATCAACTTTTGGACTGAGTGCATGTAGTTGTTCGAGTGCTGTTAAGAATGCAGCAGCATTTGGGACAGCATGGAGAGACATCATAAACTTCAAATATTTCACTAAGTGTAAAGCCCAGTCCACGTCAGCAGTAACTTTTAGGTTTTTAACACTAACCTAAAAAGCAAGATTTCACCCTCTTCTGTCGCTTTATCACTTTCTTCTCTAAAATCAACCCCACACTCTCAGCATAGACGTTTTTGCCTCTGATTTTCACTCCTCAGCATTCTCCTCAAGTTTTCACTATTACTTAGACCCCACTACACCACTACATTATCCACATTGTCTCCTTGAAAACCTATATAAACACTTGTCTTCACTCTGCTACAACATTCACAACAACTCTTGCACTATCGTTTCAAAACACCTTCACCATGACAAAGAAATCAATTCCAAAAACCCCTCCCATTCGCACCACCCCGAAGAAATTCGTGACCACTGAAGCAAAAAAGAAATTTGTGGACGTGGTCCGACCAAAAAACTTGATGCTCGAGAAGGGTTTCATCTTGTCAAAGGCCAAAGATATGGGCTTGCCCCCATACATCGGAAACGTGATGTAGTAAAGGCAATGGCAAAGTTTTTCCACTCATCCTTCATATCCAATCGTGCCTCTAGTGAAGGAATTTTATGCAAATCTCACAGCCTATGACCAAGCGTCTATCACGGTTAGAGGAGTGAAAATCGCCTTAACCTCTAAGGTGTTCAATGAGGTGTTTGGTTTGAAGGACACGAAAGTTGATTTTTCAAAGTTGGTTGAGGAGCCCTCAGAGGAGTTGCTAAATGAAGTCCTCAAGGTCACCACAATGTTAGGGTAGGTGCCCAAGAGCCAATCGATTTTGTAATCAAATCATTTGTATCATGTTTATTCAATTAATAAAAGGCAATTTATTATATTGTGTAAATCGTATTTAAGTATATGTTGTGGTATATGCCCTTAGAATGGTGGAACTGTGACATGGGTATCAAGTGCTTGAAATCTCGATAGTGATCTCCCTATGATCACTTATAGTGGCTATTCTAAAAGCGTATGTAGCCTCAGTATTATTCTGACCTAGGACACAGAAAATACGATAAGGTTGTTATCGTGTTGAACAACCATGTCGAAAGACAGTGACGGATCTCACTTGTCAAGGTTGTTAGGTGACAACCTGGTGCGACACATGGGTGCTTGCTTCATGAGCAAGTTCATTAGACTAACCAATCGGAGGATTCCATATAGATGATAACTTCAGTGTCTATGGAATAAATCCTCCAACAGATGGTGGTGCATGTGATTCTTAGACTTGAGATCATCGGAGCGCCTTGCGCACCAATTGACGTAGTTTGACACTAGCCCAACGTAGTCCTTTTTAGGATTATCAGAACGGTGGTGATTGGCTACATCGATAAGCGTATTAAGGCTATGATGGATCAACAGAGGATTCATCACTCCCGAGTACGGGAGAACTTATCTCACGGTGCAGTTCGGTTGTATTGGCAAAGACAATAAATATATTGCCATAGTGGGATTGAGTTGTCGCTCAATCAAATTTCTTATTCTGGTCGTTGATCCAATAAACGAACACTTTATTATCAAGGGTTAAGTATCTGAGGTTGACACTATTTGTGTGCCTCAACCTTGATGTGATAATGTATGATGAAAGGTTTGAATTGCACAGTAACCATACTGTTGACAGGTAGCTATTTCGCTGAATCATTATCTATTAGGTGGCCATGATGCCTTGCTCAGGGCCAATCTTGGTATGTGTGTAGTGAGACAATTGATTGGTGTTAATCGCAATACTACTCACTACTAATATGATGGTGAGCCTACGGATCACACACATAAAGGGACAGTTCAAGGTTTATAAGAATTGAGGGGCAATTTCGTTTTTGTGATGAAAGGGTATTTTGGTAATTTTGCTATGCAATTAAATTTACCGAGGTCGATGTCTGTGTCCAATTTTATATTGGAATTTATTTAGCAAAATTACATAAAGAATATTTTGGTAATTTGTTGTGCAATTTTATATTGGAATTAGCATTAATAAATTACATATTAATTAATTATAAATTAATATTAATATTAATGAATTTATTAAAATAGAATATTCTTGCTATTCCAATTAGGAATAGGGTTTCACAAGTGCACTATATAAAGGTACCTTAAGTGAAACGTTTTAACATAATCAAGAACCTTAGCCACTGTTCACGAGTGGTTTTTCCTCTGAAATTTTCTAGCCCTTTTCTTATTTCTTGAAGCCAAGTTTTGATCTAGCAAATCAATCATTGTTGTTTAATCTTGCCCTTATGTGAACTGTGTAAGTTCAATCCTCTTCTTGGATTGGTTTGCGAATTTTCAAAATTGATAAAGGGTGGTGGAGTCGTCTACATGGTAAGAATATCTAAATCCTTGAATGGATTTGTTTATACTGACTTTAACATGTAAACTATGTAATCTTGTATCTGGATCTTGGAAGGAATTGAAACTGAAATTTTTATTATGCCATGTATTTCTGCTACATTTTATGTTTCGATTCCTAACACACAATTCCTGGAACTAGCTGGACAGTGACCAAACAGAATACGAGAACAGTAAAGCGTTTGTCTCTCTTGCCGATTGCTAAGGTTTGGTGTCACTTTCTCAAAAACAAAATTATGCCTATAACTCATGATACCATTGTTTATGTTGATAGAATGATATTATTGTATTGTATTTTGAGTGGCAAAATGATAGATTTGGGAAGTATATTGGTAAAGGAGGTATGTTTTTCAACCATGAAAAGGTCTGGTAAGATGTTCTTTCCGTCCTTAATAACCACTTTGTGCAAGCACTTTGATGTACCCTTCAAAGAAGATGAAGAAATAGTCTTGAACAAGAGAGCGTTCACGAACTATTTGATTGAAAAGGTCGCTAACGATGATGAGTTTAGGGCACCCAAAGTTGGACCCTCCTCTCAACCAAGTACAAGTGCGCCAACATATGGTAACACTCCTGACATTATTCAAACCCTGCCAATCCTCGACAAAATCTTGTCTCACTTAGAACATATGGAGAAGCAGCAAGTGACGCCATGCAAGTACCTGGAGGCTAGGGATTCAACTCTAAAGAAAGCCCTAATGACCAACTTCACAAAACCTTTTCCCCAATTCCCTAAATTTCCTGGCGAATTGTTTCAAGAATGGTCTTTTTTAGGTCCCTCTAATGCACCCACACAGGACTCATCTGAAACAGACAGTGATAAGGAACCCCTAGTTCGGAAGATGGCTAATATAAATAAAGGCAAGCAACCTATGGGTGGACAGCCAAGCAAAGAGTCTACAATCCCTTTAACAGAGAATGTTGAAAGAGTGAATCAAGAGGCACCAATTGCTGCTGAGCAGGCGCCAACACAAGGAGAGCAAACAAAACCAGTAGTAGATGAACTTGTCACAGTGTCTCAGGAAGAAAACCCCATTGACCTTGCTCTGCATGAATGAGAGATTGAGAAAGAAGTTGACCTAACCTCTGCAAGGGTTGAGCAAGGAAATGAAGCTGACAAAGGGAAAGACTCATTTTCATCCGATGATGATCTAAACTGCCAGCCGAACTCTCATCCAAAGTCAAGAAGAGAAAGAGAGGAGCATCCTCAAGTGGAGAGTTCGTGCTCAAACGCTGCCGATCAGAGAGGAACTTGAACAAATGAGGGAGTTCTTCATCCCACTTCTTTATTATTCATATGTTATTTTCTTTACTCTACTGTTATTGCTTTTTGTTCTAGGTTTTACTTGTTTTGTTGTGAGGACACAACAACCTTCAAGTTTGGGGGTGGTGTTGTCTAGTGTTTAGTAGTTTAAATTTCTACAATCTTTTGTTATTCTATTTGTGTTTTTTGAAGAGAATCAATGGAAATACCTTTGCTTTATCCTTTCTTGATCATTGAAAGTTTGATGATGCCTAATGATGCTACCGCAAGCTGAGCATTATTTTTTATTGTGACAAATTTGAAAATTTTTGAAATTTTAATGCATAAATGAAAGATGAAGTATTGGTTTTGATGCAAGCCTCTAAGGTATGTTAGTCAATAGGGAAAGCCTAGGAATCTAGCTAAGTTAGATAAACCTTTAACATAAGATTCAAGTAGGAAACTTAAGAAAGGTCAAAGGGATAGCATTAAAAATATAGATATCAAGCTCATGGGGGGAAGACTTTAGTATTAGCATTTTGTTTCCTGTTTTATGTTTGAACAATAAGCTTTGGAACACTTCAATGTCCTGCATATCCAAGTATCCAGGAGTGCCCATGAACCCCATGGTGTATTGATTGTTGAAGAAATGGTATGTAGAATAAAAGTGTGTTGTACCGAGTGTTGAGGCATAGACAGCAGCGATCTGAAGCAATTCATGGCCAAGTAGCTAGGAGTGCCCATGAACCTCATGGCATATCAACTATGCAAAAAAGCTATGAAATTGTGGAATATTTCCAAGAAGCAAAGTCATTTCATTAATATTGTAAAAATAAATAAATAAAGGAGAAAAGTGAATAAAGTTAGTTGAATAAAAGTCTTCCAATAGAACCCCTAACCTCTTAAGATGGCCTATGTGCAAAGGCAGACCCTCAACCTTGTCCTTTGAATGATTTTTACTTGTGTCTTGTAGATGAGAGATTGAAAATTTAGTAATGGTTCCATGCAACTAGGCTTAAGGATCTTTGATTGACTTACCTCATGAGTGCTTGTGAATGTTGTTTGATCAATCTCTGAGGTTTTAAAAAATGAATTGTGATAAAAAAAAAGTATGATTTCAAACTGTTGAAGAACTTAAATGATTGAATACTAAGCTGTGGTCCTGAAAGCTAAGAGCTAGTAAAGTGGCAGCATAGGGTGAAGCATAGTGTTCCCATGATTTCTCTTCTTGTGTCTTTAATTTTTGTTTGTATAGTTTACTTTACATTGCTTGAGGACAATCAAGGTTTTAAACTCTTGTAAAAGGAGTTATCATAGACCTAATTTAGGATTTTTGTTATAGTTTTTTATATCTAATTTAATTATTTTAGCTTAGTGTAGTTTAATATTTCATGTCTTTACCATTTAGAGTTTGATTATGCTTAAAGATGAGAAATGTTACTATTCAGCTTTAATTTGGTTTAATTTAGGTTGAATTTTCTCAATCATTCATCTACAGATTCAAAATCAATCATCTTGTCCTCAGATTAAGATGGTTTAAGCTTGAAGACTTGATGCTGTGAACTTTACGGCAAGGAATGATGGCGCATAACGTGCCAGATCAACATAACATAAAAGCTCTTTTGTCCTGCAAAGCTACTGATTTGTCCTGACAACGACAGTCACCTTTTTCATGAACATAATGAGAGAATGCATAGTGACCAAGCTGTGAGGGATGACTAATCCTAGTATTGTGCCAAGTTTCAAAAGTTTCCCTACTTTCCCTCATATAAAAGCAAAGTGCAAAATTTGGGGCACGAGTTTTTTTCAATCAAAGTGAGAGCCGACCATTGAGTGTAATACTTAGAGAGAATTTATAGAGAATTACAAGAGGAGAAGAAGTCATTTTTCGAGAAAGAGCTTAGCACTCTAAAACTTATTTTTAGCTTCATTCCTTGTGCTTTGTGTTTCTTTGTCCTATGGACTTCATGGTTGCATCTTCTACTTGTTTTTACTCTCATTTCAGTATGAACTAATTTCTATTAAGTTGGATTTCAGTGTTTGAACTCTTTTTGTAATGCTATTTTTATCTCTAATATAGCTTGTGATGCTTACATTTCATTTTAATCAAATGGGTTTATTGTACAATGTTGATTTGGTCATTCAATGCTTGTTTCATGCTTGTTAATTAGATGCTAAGAAGGTCTGAGAAACAAGGGAAATCATTTAGTTAATGCAAGCCCTTAAGGTCATACGAGAGTATGAGGAGAATACATAGACATATGGGTGCTCTCTTGTACGATTTGTAACAAACTAGGTTTTAAATATGTTTCTTAAGTCCAATTCTGCATAGACGTATGTTAGATGTAAGCTTAGGAAGCATGCTTGTAGAATGTTCGAGAGAACAGTACAAGATCTTAGGTGTTTGAATCGAGTGAAATGTTATGCTAAACTAGGCTATAGCATTTTCCACAGCATTACAATAGGAGGGATTTTACTCAAATCTGACTTACCCTTATCTGATTACTGAATCTATTGTTGCCACCTTGCTCTGTTGATTTAGAATTCATACTTAAGTTTATTTTAGTCCATTAGTTCAATTCATTTTATTGTGATTATTTCATTATTGTTTATTTAGTTTAATACCATCGTTGTTTTCATTGTTGTTACTATTGCTGGAGCATAGATTGAGACTAACTAGTTTTACAATCCTCGTGGGAATGATATTCGATTCTTAGGAATCTAGACTACTTGTCGACCACATATACTTGCGTGCATGTGTTTATTTTAACATACAACATCATTTTGACAACAGTACACTTCTATGAAGACTCTTAACTCCTTAAGTCTCTGAGTTTGATAAGGATGCTTCATCAAAGACTCCTAGTTCTACAAGGACACCTAGTCCCACACACTTCCTAATTCATCCAAGATCCTGAATCTTACATGAATTAGGACTCTTACTCTAACAAAGGCAAGTCATTTAATGAGTTTCCTCTCTACTCAACCTCTTGCCATTAAGGACTCCAACTCCAACAAGGATAGGACTCATAACTTGATAAACATAAGGATTTCATATCCTACTGGGACTCAACTCCCTTGAGCTCCTATATAAGCAAAGGTTCACCTCTCATTCATTCATTCACTCCCACACACACGAAGTCTCTCCCATTACTTTTAAAGCACAATTTTTTCTCAAAAGCCTTCGCCCCTCGCCACCGTTGAGCTTGTTTCCGCCCAACTCAACTTTGGTCTCCAACGTAAAGCTGAGCTCCGACCACTATACGTCAATGAGTCGCGCCCTAGCCAGCCACTCCAGTAAGTCTACCCCGCTTTCAGCCTTTATCATACACCCACAATTGTGCTAACTTGAGTGTTAGAGTCGACACCACACCGGTGTGTCCAGTGAGCTCTACGTTCACCTATTTTATGTTTGCAAGTCCATGATGATATCAGTGGCCCATACCCTATAGGATCAACCTCACGACACTCCGAGTAGATTTTTGCATCTACAAAATCATAATGTCATTATAATAAAAAAAAAACCTTAAACCTAATGAAAAATTGTCAATACCCTATATTTTTTATAATATGTTATGATTACCTTTATCAAAACATTAACATTATAGGGTGCGTTTGGTTCGGGGAATATTTTATTATTGGAAATGTTATATTACCTTAGGAATCTTTAATAACAGTGTTTGGTTAGATAAGGTTAAATTGGTAGGTATGTTAAATTAATATGTTTGATTGGAAGGAATAAAAGATTACTGGAGTATCTTTTTACTAAATTATGCTTATACTATAAATAGTATTATAATAATAATAATATTACTGTTTATTTGTATTTTATATATGTTTGATTGGAAGGAATAAAAGATTACTGGAGTATCTTTTTACTAAATTACGCTTATACTATAAATAGTATTATAATAATAATAATATTACTGTTTATTTGTATTTTACATAATAATAATAATAATATAATGATAATAATAATAATAATATAATGATGATAATAATAATAATAATAATAATAATTATTATTATTATTATTATTATTATGATTATTATTATTATTATTATTGTTATAATCATTGTTATTTAATAGACATATGAGGACATTTATGTCTGAAATTGTCACACCCCCTCCCGGGTGGCCCTTACCCCACCGGATCCGGGTGCTCCGTTGGACTCGGGTTTCGAAAAGAGGGTGAGTTTTTGAGAAACCATTAATAAACCTCAATAAAATTTTCTTTAAATAAATCAATACAATGTTATTTTACAAGTCAAATATTAAAACATTGGGTCAGAGCCGCCTATATGACAAGCAATATGCAGCAGTGCAGAAACATGCGTCTGGCCATTGACCTACACTGGAGGATGCAACTCAACTCCTGGACACTGACCTGG
>WYDK02052063.1:0-13599 GCA_009867345.2 Toxicodendron radicans | reverse complement strand
TTTTTGCAATTATACGACTAAATTCTATGAATTCTCGCGCACAAGAGTTAACTCCTATTAAAGGGATCAGATTCATGGCCGGACTTAGTAAGTGGTATGTGGGGGCAGGTGACCCCACTCAAAAATTTAATTAAATATGGTTAGTTTTGGGCCCGTTTGGCCCTTCATCAAATCCAATCCTATTTAACTCTTTCAATTAAACCAATCCTATTTAACTCTATCAATTAAAAACATATTTGTTTTATTATTCTAAACATCTATCCAAGATCTCATCCTATCCAACCCAATTTAACTCAATTCAATTAAACATTTTTCTATTTTTATTTTACAATAATAAAAGTTTCAAACCTTAACAAATACACCCTCACTACACACGAACATTGCCGACTGCTGGCCGATAGAATCGATCTTACATTTTTCGGCTAGATCTCTGACTGAAAAGGGCAGATCTAGGCAGATTTGGCTATTTCCGGTCAGATAAATGGCCAGATCGGAAATGGCCAGATCTGGCCTCCCATGTGTTGTTCCACCGCCGGCCTCCGACGGCCGACGGTGGTTGGGTGACTTGGGGGTATTTTTAAATTTTTTAAACTTTTACTATGAGGTTTTTATGTAATTTAAAAAATATAGAGGTTTAAAAATTAATTTAAATATTTCCGAAAATATACTAAAAAACTTTTAGTGATACTACATTTACATCACATTCTTACACCATTCTCTTACATTACACTCACATTCAATTAAAATAATAATTTTTTTGAAAAATAATATTTTAATTGAATGTGAGTGTGATGTAAGAGAATGATGTAGGAAAATGATGTAAAAATAGTATTATTGAAAAACTTTTTTCAAAAAATATATCAAACATATTTTCAAAATCTTATCCTATCCATCTTAACTCAACTCAATTCACTTTTTTAAATATTCGCTTAAAATAACTAAACAAAGGCTGTATTACTGTTAAACTATTCACAATCCTATTAACTTAGTTTTCCTAGAATGAATATTAAATTTCTTAACCTGCACCCCTAACATTAATTTCTGGGTTCGGCTTTGATCATATTTAGAATTTAGAAGATTTTCTGTAAGAGAGACTATATATTTGATATTTCTTATTTTGCAACTCAAAATTCTTGAACATTGAGCATTACGTAAAGGGAAGACAACTATTTTTGCATGATAATCACAAAACTTAATTCTAACCAAAACAATATTAAAGGCCTAAATATACACAAAATACATTAAATTACCTCTAATGGCAGTGGCACCATGCTAGAAAACCTAACCCAAAAGCATACACAATATTAAACAAAAGTTGAAGAAATCAAAAGGGCAGATGTAGAAATCACAAAAATATAAATTACCATAGCAAAATTGAGTGAGCTAGTTTCCTTAAGAGGAATCTTCTTACAAGTAAACAAACTTTCTCTTGACATATAAGGAGTTAACCGAGCTCCGTTTTTTTTACTGATATCCCTCTCTTCATCATCATCATCATCATTATCTAAACAATAATTCTGATAAAAGGACTTGGAGAGCAACAAGGGCTGAATGATGGAACTCTCATGGACAGTAAATGAATTGCAGAAACTCATTTTTTTTTCATCCAACTTGGAGCACAGAAAACCAGACATAACTGCAGCTACAAACTCCTTTCCCCAGCTTGAAATTCTCTACCATTTGCTTCAGAAGTTTAAACCAACTTCATGAAGAACGAAAAAAAAAAGTGCTTAAACTTGAAGAAATTTAATGCTTTGCTAAAGGTTGGGCTAAATATATCAGTGAGAAAAGTTTGAGGAAGAGGAATTGGAGGTTTAGTTTTGACTGGTAGTTGAGAAGGCGTAGTGAATTGGGACAGTTTAAGTTTGGCTGTGCTAGGGACCATGCATGGCAATGTTACAATCTTGATATTTATGGATCTTACAAAGCCAGAATATTCTCTTGTGGTCAATTAACCATTGTCACATTCATGTTGGTGCGTTCGGTTTATGAAATGTTGTATTATTGTAAATGTTATATTAATGAAAAGATATATTACCTTGAAGTTTACTTGGAATGTTTAGGGAATGCGTTTGGTTATGTTGAAATAAATTAGTAGATATGTTATATTGATATGTTTGATTGAGAAGATAAATTAGTGTGTAAGTTATTTACTCAATTGCCCTCCTTTCTAAATATAAATATAGAGCGTGTTTGAAAACCACGGTGTAATTACTAGAGTGTGTAATTACTATGTATGGTGTGTAATTACTAGGGTAGTAATTAAACACCCTAGTAATTATACAATATTTTAAAATACATGGTGTATTTGGATGTCATATCGTAATTACATCTGAATTACCAATGTTATGTTTGATAGGATGTATAGTTGATAATTACACAGAAAAATAAAATTATTAATAACAAATATTTAAAATTAATATTATTTATTAACACATATTTAAAATAGATATTATTAACTAACAAATTTTTTATCAATAGCTATAGAAAAATTATAAAATAAATAAAAATTTAATTATAATTAAAATAAAAAAACTAAAAACTCTTTTAAATTAAAAAACATAATGTGTAGGAAAAAAGCTATTTTTATTTTTTGGTATTAAAATATTTTGTAATTAAAAATATTTTGTAATTACATAGTGTAATTACACCAAATTCACAACCTCCCATGAGAATTGGAAAATGTAAATGAGTCTCTCTAATTACTACCAACTACACTTTAATCAAGTAATTACTTGGTTAAACAAACATACCTAACCTAGTAATTCTCACAAATTACACCAAATTCCAATTACCATGTGGCTTTCCAAACGCGCCCATAATGTTTTTTTATTAATATTTTTTTGAATAATTTTTTACTACGTTTGAAATTTTGCTAAAACACTCAGTCATATAAAACTTAAATTATAACAAAATCACCTCCACCCACCCCAAGCCATTGTTGGCGCCAGACACCATTATCGGACGCCGTTGGTAGTCACCGGAATGGAGCACAACCAATCAGATCTGGCCGACCGTGCGTCAGTAAGGCCGTTTTCGACCATGGATATGTGATCCATGGCTGTGAAAAAGGCTAGATCTTTGGCCGTGAAATGGCCACATCGTTTCACATGGCCACATCTTTGGCCGTGAAACGACCATAGATCTAGCCATTTCCGGCCATGGATCACATATCCATGGCCAGAAACGACCTTACTAGTGCACAACCGACCAGATCCGATTGGTCGTGCGTAGTTCTGCTGCCGACGGCAGTCAGCGGCCAGCAGTGGTAGCCGGCAACTAGCAGTCCTCTTGGGTGGCTGGGTGGTAGTTGGGGGTGGTTGTGGTCTTGGGTAATTTGGTTGAAGTACAAGGGTAATTTTGTCTTAAAAATCCCGAGTATGAGGTTAAAATTTTCCATAAATTTATTGTAAATTCTTTAGATAACAAATGCATTATTGTCCTAAAATTTTATTATTAAGGGGTAAAATTGTTACAAAATTAAGATTACCAAGTAGTCCTAAAATACAAAGGAGGTAACCAGATTACTTCATATATAACTAATAGTAATTACTATTGGTTGTGGAAGATTACCAGAATCTTATATTACTTGACAATCAAACATTATAATGTAAGTAATATAAGATGACATTACCTCAATAATGACGGGATAACCCCCAACCAAACACCTCCTTAAAGTTTATCTTCTTATCATTTAATTGGTACACTTGTACGATTTATAAATTGATAGAGATTTAATTACGTCGGTAGAGACATAGTTGGAAATAGTTTAAACAATTTATTTCTTCTAGTGTGTTATTTTACCTTTATCTGAACTCTTAGATGATAAATAAAGTTATCACTTGATCGCAAATTTCTTCTAATGTGTTATGTTACCTCTATCTGAACTCTTGGATGATAAATAAAGTTATCACTCGACCAAATTTAAATAGAATAACCTAAGAGTTTGTTAAAATAGAAGCTAGGATCACATTCTTGAAACCAGCGGGTATGCATTACAAAAAAGGCCAAACACATATGGATTAGGGTTGCATTTCCAAAATCAATGAATACTCACCACAAAAAGACTAAATACACGAGGTTTACCATAAGAAACGCAATTGGAAATTGTTGTGTGAGTTTTTCCAACTATGAGGTCGCCAATTAGCAAGTGGCAAGTGACAGTCTGATTTGATAAGCTCGTCAAGCTAATGTGTTCTATAAGGTCGAACATAAAGGGTCTATTCGCCCAGGTATAGCCCGACTCCATGGAAAACCCGACTGATTAGATGAACTAGATAGATTTAGAGGTCGTTACAAAATACAGTCAACATACGGATAATGAAATCGAATTCAAATCTGATTTGATCTCAATCCCCCGAATCATGGGATAATTTCCTTTCAAAACCATTATTCTGGATTTGGTAGGTTTACTATATGTAAATTGAATGTATAAATACTAAGACTCTTTTTAGGGAAAGAGTTAAGAATTTTGAAAGAGCAATAAGAAAACAACGGACGTAGGCATTGAAATTATAAGCCGAACCACTTTAAACATTGTCTTTGTCATTGCATTTTTATTTCATTCATTTTAACTTGCTGATTATCCATAATCACACCTACATCTGTTCCAATTCTGTCAAGGTCAATCAGATCTCTCTAATTGGTGCGATTTCTCGTATCAACAGAAATAATAGAAACCACCATTACACTTTCCAAAATAAAAAAATAAAAACTTTTTTCAACAAATAAATAATTTCAACAACTAAAAAGAGAGTTTCTTTTATGAGTCACCTTATGTATTTAATTTTTTGATATTTCTCAATCATTGTGGTACATACTATTTATTAAATTGATCAAATTTTTATTTTTTTTGGGTCTAATTTTGGTGACACAATCTATGTCCAAAATTTTTATGTTTTCGAGATTGTACACATTTTAGAAGAAAATTTAACATCATTCTAGCAATATAATAAGCAAACAAGTTACAAAGTCATTTTCTAGTGAAGAAAATATTAGACTAAATATCGTCGGTGTGAGGAACCATTTTATGGGCCAATCATAAGTTGACACGTATTCAAATTTATTAACATGATCATGCTAGTTATACAAAATGAAGATCGTAAAAGTAAATATTGTTACCTTTACAAATTTGTTTTCGTGTTTCAAAAACTTCTTCATCCAAAAAGCATTTAGTTAGTTGAATATATACATCAAGACTTATAATGGTTAACCATGTGATGATGTGACAAAGGTTCTTGCTTATTTTTCATAATACAAAACTAGATCTACTTGTAAGTACATCAATAGATCTAATTAGAGATAAGACCAAAGTACATAGAAAACTATTGGGTTTGTGGTCGAATGACAAAACTTTAGTCATCTGGGTGAATTACTCAAAAGTCTTGTGTTCGAGTCTCCGTAATAATTACCTACCACATTTGTAGTATTGCTCACACCTCGAGTTTCCGTAGTGACCACCTACCACATTTTGTTATTCCAAGTGATTTGTTAATGTATCTCAAAATGTTTATTCCAAGTGATTTGTTATTTTATCATATTGTCATCTATCTCGATTTATCGTTACATTTTTCTTTGGTTTTATTCCCTATTTTGTCTAAATTACATTCTGATTTGTTTACACATCACAATTAAATGTCATGACATGCCATTTGAGATGCGAAATTTAGGATATTATTTGGGATAGTTAACGGTTCTTTTAGACTTTATAAAAAGTTTAGTTTGTAAGTATTTATTTTAAAATTTAAAAAAATAAAAAGAAAAAGAAAAAGAATATAAATCCAATTAATAACGTAATCATAATATTAAAGTAAAAGATATATAAATTAAAGTAAATAAAAAATATTGATAAGGGGATGTAGCTCAGATGGTAGAGCGCTCGCTTAGCATGCGAGAGGTACGGGGATCGATACCCCGCATCTCCATTCTTATTTTATTTATTTTCATTGGACTAGTTTTTCTAAACTAACATCACAACCCCCAAAACCACATCACCCACAATTCATACAGACAGGTGCCCAAATTTCTTATATTCAAGTGCAAATTTTAATCTGACGGTGACCAAAGTCCAAACCAATCTATCTATATATTTATATAAAGCTGAAACAGAGCCAGAATTTGGACATGTAGGACTCTAAAATCCTTTTTAGTGCTCTCTTGTTGTTGGATACGTCAGACTTCATTTGGACACGCCAGATGAATTTATTGTTTTCTTAAATACGTATTAAATTTGTATATGATCCATCTTCTTTCATTCATTGTACATTCACATATTAATAATACAAATCTTTCACATTCAGTCATTAATACAAACTTTTTACATTCCAATATTAGTATAAAACCCTTCACATAGGACAAAGAAACATCATCATCATCATCAACAAATTTATTAGCAATCACATATAAAAAACGTTATTTGTAATAAGATATTCTATATTTGTTTTTTATTTTATGTTTTTTGTTCTGTTTGTTATATTTTTCGTTGTAGTTTTTTGATTGTATTTATTTTATATCGTTATTTTTATTTCTTTTTCAAATATCAATTGATATTTTTATTGCAGGTGAACTACTAAGTATTTTTTGTTAAATTAAGTTTTTTAAATTCTTTATTTTTGTTTATTTATTATTTGTTCAATATATGTGATGTTTATTTATTTATTTATTTTTGTAATTTTTGTTACGTTTTTTTGTATGATTTTTTACTAATTTGTTTTAATTATTCATTTTTATAATTTTCGTTGTTATTTCTTTGAGGAAAAAATTACGACGAAAATTGTTTGTGAAGACTTTTCAGGTAAACGACGAACAATTCCAAACAGTTTGTGAAGACTTTCAAGGAAAATGATGAAAAACAATGACGAACAATGACTAACAATGCCAAACAATTTTTTGTTCGACTCAACAATCAAAATATTTTATTTTTCTTTGATATTAGAAATTTGGGCATCTAAAATTAAATGTAAATGATTTAAATTCACTTTTCAATCTATATATTTGTAAAACAATAGTTTTGTGAAGTTAGTTTGTGGTTTTACTTTGTCACCATGTAATTTTATTCATTGTACAATCAGTGGTAAATTATTTATAACTTGCCGAATAAAACTCCAATTGATACATGGTTTAAATCTTTGGAAACTAGACATATAGAGCTTTAATTTGAGATATTATACGCTAAATTTGGATAATTGAAGATGCATTTCCGAACAATTTATTTTATCATAACATACATTTAGGTTTCTCCTGTTTTTCGGTTTTTACTGAACAGTCAGTAGGAAATTGGTCATAACTTACATAATACAAATCCAACTGATTCGTGGCTAGAACTTTTATAAACTAGACATATAGGGCTTTAATTTTATATACTATATAATGAATTTGGATAACTATAGACTCATTGAAGAACAATTCATTTTATTACAACACACATTTTAGTTTCTCGGTTTTCACTGAACAATCAGTAGTAAATTGGTCATAACTTTTTCAATACAGATTCAATTGATTTGTGGTTTGAACCTTTATAAACTAGACAAAAAAGGCTTTAATTGGATATATTATATTATGAATTTAGATAACTATATATTTGTATACGAACAATTTATTTTATCGTAACAGACATTTCAGTTTCTCCTATTTCTCAGTTTTCACTGAACAATCAGTAGTAAATTGGTCATAACTTTTCTCAATATAAATCCAATTGATTCGTGGTTTGAATATTTTAAAACGATGCAGAAAGGACTTTAATTTGATATATTATATGATGAATTTGGATAACTGTAACCCCGTTGACAAACAATTCATTGTATCGTAATACACATTTCGGTTTCTCTTGTTTCTTGGTTTTCACTGAACAGTCTGTAGTAAATGGGTCATAACTTTTCAGTACAAATCCAATTGATTCGTGGTTTGAACCTTTATAAACTAGATAGAAATAGATTTAATTTGATATATTATATAATGAATTTGGATAACGTTAGATCGTAATTGCTCAATAATTCATTTAATGAATTCACTGCAAACTCTTTATATTCTCAACTATTAAACTATTTTAATATATTATATAATGAATTAGGATAACTTTAGACCTCAATTGCTCAATAATTCATTTAATGAATTCAATGGAAACTCTTTATATTCTCAACAATTAAAATATTTTGTTTTTATTTGATTTTGATATTAAATCGTTGTCAATTAAAACAATTTAATAGAAACTCTCTATATTATCAACAATCAAAATATTTTGTTTTTCTTTGATATTAGAAATTTGGAAATTTGGGCATCTGAGATTAAATGTAAACGATTTAAATTCACTTTTCAACCTATATATTTGTGGAGCAATAATTTTGTGAAGTTAGTTTGTGGTTTACTTTGTCATCATGTAATTTTATCCATTGAACAAGTAGTAGTAAATTGGTCATTTACTTTCTTAATACAAATTCAATAGATCCGGGAATTGAACCTTTATAAACTAGACAGAAAGGGCTTTAGTTTTATTTATTACATGATGAATTTTGATAACTGTAGATCCATTGACGAACAATTCATTTTATCGTAACACACATTTCGGTTTCTCCTGTTTCTCGGTTTTCACTGAACAGTCAATAGTAAATTGGTCATAACATCAATACAAATCCAATTGATTCGTGGTTTGAACATTTATAAACTAGAGAGAAAAGGCTTTAATTGAATATATTATATAATGAATTTGGATAACTATAGACCCGTTGCTGAACAATTCATTTTATCATAACATACATTTCAGTTTCTCCCTTTTCTTGGTTTTCACTTAACAGTCAGTAGTACATTGGTAATAACTTTCTCAATACAAATCCAATTGATTCGTGGTTTTAACATTTATAAACTAGGCAGAAAGGGCTTAAATTTGATATATTATACAATGAATTTGGATAACTGTAGACCCATTAACAAACAATTCATTTTATCATAACATACATTTAAGTTTCTCCTCTTTCTCTGTTTTTACTGAACAGTCAGTAGTAAATTTGTCATAACGTTCTCAATATAAATCCAATTGATTCGTGGTGTGAACCTTTATACACTAGACAGAAAGGGATTTAATTTGATATATTATATGATGAATTTGGATAAATATAGAGCTGTTGACGAACAATTCCTTTTATCATAACACACATTTCGGTTTCTCCTGTTTCTCGGTTTTCACTGAACAATCAGTAGTAAATGGATCATAACTTTCTCAATACAAATCTAATTGATTCGTGGTTTGAACATTTATAAACTAGACAGAAATTGAATTAACTTGATATATTATATTATGAATTTAGATATCTTTATATCCGTTGACGAATAATTCATTGTATCGTAACACACATTTCAGTTTCTCACGCTTCTCGGTTTTCACTGCACAGTCAGTAGTAAATTGGTCATAACTTTCTTAATACATATCCAATTGATTTGTGGTTTGAACCTTTATAAAATAGTCAGAAAGGATTTAATTTGATATATTGTGTGATAAATTTGGATAACTGTAATGTCGTTGACGAACAATTCATTGTATCGTAACACACATTTCAGTTTCTCATTTTTCTCGGTTTTCACTGAAGAGTCTGTAGTAAATGGGTTATAACTTTCTCAGTACAAATCCAAATATTTTTATTTTTGTTTATTTATTCTTTGTTCAATATATGTGATGTTTATTTATTTTTGTAATTTTTGTTACGTTTTTTTGTATGATTTTTTTAATAATTTGTTTTAATTATTCATTTCTTAATAATTTATTTTAATTATTCATTTTTATAATTTTTGCTGTTATTTCTTTCAGGAAAAAAATTACAACGAAATTTTTTTATGAAGACTTTTAAGGTAAACGACTAACAATTCCTAACAGTCTGTGAAGATTTTCAAGGAAAATGATGAACAATAATAACAAACAACAATGCCGAATAGTTTTTTGTTCGACTCAACAATCAAAATATTTTGTTTTTCTTTGATATTAGAAATCCGGGCATCTAAAATTAAATGTAAACGATTTAAATTCACTTTTCAACCTATATATTTGTGGAGCAATAGTTTTGTGAAGTTAGTTTGTGGTTTTACTTTGTCACCATGTAATTTTATCCATTGTACAATCAGTGGTAAATTACTTATAACTTGTTGATTAAAACTCCAATTGATACATGGTTTAAATCTTTGGAAATTAGACAGATAGAGCTTTAATTTGAGATATTATACGCTAAATTTGGATAATTGAAGATGCATTTTCGAACAATTTATTTTATCATAACACACATTTAGGTTTCTCCTGTTTCTCGGTTTTTACTGAACAGTCGGTAGGAAATTGGTCATAACTTTCACAATACAAATTCAATTGATTCGTGGTTTGAACTTATATAAACTAGACAAAAGGGCATTAATTTGATATATTATATGATGAATTTGGATAACTATAGACCCGTTTAAAAATAATTCATTTTATCATAACATACATTTCGGTTTCTCCTGTTTCTCGATTTTCACTGAACCCTCAGTAGTAAATTGGTCATAACTTTCTCAATACATATCCAATTGATTCGTGGTTTAAACCTTTATAAACTAGACAAAAAAGTATTTAATTGCATACATTATATGATGAATTTAGATGACTGTATATTTGTAGATGAACAAATCATTTTATCGTAACACACATTTCAGTTTCTCATGTTTCTCGGTTTCATTGAACAATCAGTAGTAAATTAGTCATAAATTTCTCAATATAAATCCAATTGTTTCGTGGTTTAAATATTTATAAACTAGTCAGAAAGAGATTTAATTTAATATATTATATGATAAATTTGGATAACTGTAACCCCGTTGAAGAACAATTCATTGTATCGTAACACACATTTCGATTTCTCCTGTTTCTTGGTTTTCACTGAATAGTCTGTAGTAAATGAGTCATAATTTTCTCAGTACAAATCCAATTGATTCGTGATTTGAACCTTTATAAACTAGATATAAAGAGATTTAATTTGATATATTATATAATGAATTTGGATAACTTTAGACCTTAATTGCTCAATAATTCATTTAATAAATTCAATGAAAACTCTTTATATTCTCAACAATTAAAATATTTTCATATATTTTATAGTGAATTTGGATAATTTAAACCTTAATTGCTCAATAATTCATTTAGTGAATTCAATGCCAACTCTTTATATTCTCAACAATTAAAATATTTTGTTTTTGTTTGATTTTTACATTAAATCATTGGCAATTAACATAATTTAATGGAAACTCTTTATGTCACACTCCAACCCGGGAAACCCTGACCCCATTGGATCCAAGAGGGCCGAGGGGCTCGGATTCTCGAAATTAGGGTGAGATTTTTCGAAAACCATTTATAATTTCAAAATATTATTTATTACAAAGCAATTTACATAAAAATCGTATCAGAGTGCAACTACATGTACAAACATCATGTTGATATACATGCGTCTGCGAACCACCGAAAACGTGCTGCCTGCGCCTCGCGTGCCTTGAATGCAAACCTAGAGGGAAAACACTAAAGAAGTGAGCTAGAAAGCTTAGTGAGTGAATAATATAATATTTAAAGAAATAACTCACGACCCTCAATCCACATGAGGAAAATCTTAACCATTCCCATCAGCATAACCTGTATCCTTGCACCACCTTTCCGTGATTGTCGACGCCCACTGAGCGTTCATAATCTCCATTAGCCTACACCTGTTGGATAATCACCAATACCACCGTAGCCTCATCCGCTGGATAATCACCAATACCACCCAGCCTCAACCGCTGGATAAACACAAATACCGCTCTAGCCTTAGTCGCTAGATAATCACAATTATCCCTCCAGCGTCGCCCGCTGGATAATCACAACTAATTCTCCAGTCTCATCTGCTGGATAATTGTTTCCCAAGATCCCCAAAATGGGCCTGGTTCCGGATGTCCAGTCCACTTCGGCCATTCACACTGATCCGTCTCTTAAATAATCTCATTAACCCGGTTAAACTCTTTTATAAACTCATCCATACTCCAATCCATCAATATTGTGTCGTGCATACTAAAACTTATGCCTATTATCTATATATATACATATATATACGCATATAGGTTACAAAACGTATTTAAAACGTATTAGAAATCAAATATAAGTCTCTAGGGGAATCTACTAATCCACTCACCTGATTAGGGCTCCTACCACGCTCATCTTCCTTAATAGGGATCCGAAGAATTCTCCTTGTCGAGGTCTCCTTGTGGTAATCCACAACAATCATCAATAATACTAACATCAGGAGATCAATTGAGCTTCATTTTCAATAGAAAACATCTTATACCCGAATACAATCACTCATAGAAATTCCATAAAACTTGGGTTTTTGAAAAATATCAATTTGGTCCCTCTTTGCAAAAATATCATTTCCTCCTCAACTTTTCCATTATTTCCATTAAGCTCCTTAACATTTCTAGTCTTTTAATTAACCCCTATAGTTTTTCATTATTACACTTAGGTCCCTAGACCTTTGAATTATTATATTTACACCCCGTCTACTTGACAGGTTTCAAATCACTCACTTACACCCCAAAAAAATGTCAACATACCAGAGAGTTTGTCGCCTCGGCGACACTCTATTGTCTCCTCGACAACGCTTTTGGGTTTTCCAATTTTCACTACGGATTTCACTATTTTCTCTTCCATTCACACCGAATTGTTACCCAAAGGATACCCAACCATTCACAAACATAAATACACTTCATAACTCTCCATTTAACACCAAAAAACCCCACATAAACCCTTCAAGTATCTACCTCAAATTCACCCCAATTATCACCCAATTTCAAATCCTAAAGCAATTTAATCAAACACAATGAATTGGAAGAAAATTAAAACTTTAAGGTGTTGTACTTACCCAAAATCATCTATTCTCTCCTCATTTCTTCTTATTATTCTTCCTTTTCTCCTTTCTCTATCTTCTTTCTCTCTCCTCCATTGTCTCTCACGTTCTTCATCTCTCAAATGAGAGAAACTTGGCTTTTTATACTAATTCGGCAAATATCCATTTGGTCCTCACTCATTTCAAATTTTTACACTTTACTCCCACAAACCTTGGATTTCTTACAAAAGCCTCCTCCAAGCTTTCATTCCCCTACAATTGTACCCCAAATTCAAATAAATTAGCTTTACACCAAAAATCCCATGACACGGGGTGTCACAATCTTCCCCTCTTATAAAATTTCGTCCTTGAAAGTTACACACTCAGAGAAGACCACTCGGGTCATTATACCAAAATTTTCTTTTCACACTTTCAATTTACTCTCTTGAGACTCCAAGTCGCACTTCACTCAGACCCGTCGACGATTACCACACGTGGGAAAAAGTTAGGTGTACACACTTGCGGAACATCAACAAAGGGTGACATCGCAAATTCCACGAACTTCGTTGGAACTATCAACCAAAATGTCTTAAATTTAATGGGGCATTCTAGACATACATATAAGGGTCCAGTAAATTATTCACGCCATTCAAAATTGCCAACTTTTTCCAGAATTGAGGTTATTGACTTGTAAGATTCATAACAATTCAACCCTTAATCGAAACTTCACAAAACCTTCAAATTTAAA
>WYDK02052042.1:0-13603 GCA_009867345.2 Toxicodendron radicans | reverse complement strand
TTAATAATTTAGAATATGAATAAAATTAAATTAAATAAGTACTGAAAATATAAGATATTGTTATTAGTAAATTACCTAAAATACAGGTTCCAGTTCCGGTTTCAGGTTCCATGTTTGCTAGAACCGGAATCGGAACCGCACAGTGTCAGTTCCATTTTTTCGAAATCGGAACCTACCTTGTGGCGATCAGTTCCAGTTCCTACCCGGAACCGAAAGCAGGGTACCCGTCAGTTCCGGTTCTACCCTATTTTTTTGCTCACCCCTAGTTGCATGCATCTTTAGCTATCTCACAATTTGCAATAATTTTCATTTGATTAACATTCATAGCATTAAAGATGACATGTATGACTTTTGAGTTAAAGTTTGCAAGGTCTAATTCAACCTTAGTCCACTCATCTATTTGTTTAGGTTTAGACACCTCATCCTCAACTACTACAGGTGCTTTCCAACCACTCACAACAGAAATTCAAACTCTCTCATCAATTGATTTCAAGAAGGCACACATACTAGGTTTCTAATATGGATGGTTAGGTTCTTCTAGCATGGGTGGTCTATGAGTGGAAGCTCTTTCATTAAAGAAAATCATCTTAACACACAAAAACATATGTGAACACACACGTGACAAATGTCGACACACAAAGAGAAAATAAGCAGATCAAATAAAAAATGACACAAAAACGATCAGATGCAAAAGAGAGCAAAAAATAGAACACAAACACAATCAATGAGGAATAGATCTACCAAAATAACTCGACCCTCTAATTACTCCAATGCTCTACTACATATTGCTTGAGTCCAAGAATCCACCTGTACTGTGAAAAACTTATTAACCAAGTTTCATGAAAAGACAAGATAAAATATCTTCAAATATAATAAACTTGAAACACACGTATTGTAAAAAACGATTAATAAAATGTTTACACAACTGAGTAAAATGTGCTCACATATTTGTAATATGTTCAGACAACGGAAATGTGCACACATATATGCAATATGTTACGACGGTATAAACTACAGTTATGATTGTGATTTAAACAACTTAATATGCAAACATCAAAAAATAATGTGCACACATAACTTAATAAGTTGAAAAAAAAAAAACTTAAAATTAGAAACCTAGAACAGTATACATTAAACTCATAATGTCTAAATTAAAACTAGAGAACTTGAAAATTAGAATATTGAGTAACACCTCTTGTATAGTTTCTTTTGTCCCTTTGTTTGTCCATGGTAAGGGCAAATGATTTGCCTTAGAGAGAGCAGGTAACATCTCTTATATAGTTTGTTTTATTTAGGCGTTTTTTGTATAGGATTAGGCTGGTTTTGTATATGATTGTACATCTTATTTCTCTTTAGGTTTTTTGCTTTTGTTTGTCCTCTTGGGTCTACTGTTAATTAGTGGTGGAAAATTGGGTTTGGCCCGACCCGACTCGGTATTGTTCACGGATGGGTTAGCCCGGCCCGTAGTACCCTTAGCTGGGCGGTTCGGGGTACTACATTGTAACCCGACGGCCCAGCGGAGGTTACTGTCCGACCAGGTTGACTTTTAAAAAAAAAATTGTAAACATTAATCACAAATTTTTTTTGAATTGGTTAATTAAATAGAATTGATTAATTAATTATGTTATTAGAATTGATTCATTGATTATAATTGATTCATTAATTAATTGATTATAAATGATTAATTATAATCAATTAGTCAATTGTAATCAATTAATCATTTATAATCAATTGATTAATTGATTATAGTAAATTAATTGATTAGAATTGATTAATTGATTAAAAATGATTAATTGATTAATTGTTATAAGTAATTATAATTGATTAATTGATTATAATCAATAATTGATAAAAAAATGATTATAATTGATTAATTGATTAAAACTAATTAATTGATTATAATATATTAATTGATTGGAATTGATTAATTGATTGATTGATTATAGTTGATTAATTGATTATAATTTATTAATTGATTAGAATTGATTAATTGATTAGAATTGATTCATTGATTATAATTGATTAATTGATTAAAATTGATTAATTGATTAAAATTGATTCATTAATTATAATTGACTAATTGATTTGAATTTATTATAATTGATTAATTGATTATAATTAATTAAGTGATTAAAATTGATTAATTGATTATAGTGGATTAATTGATTCATTGATTAAGTTATTAGAATTGATTAATTGATTATAATTTATTAATTGGTTGTAATTGATTAATTGATTAATTGGTTTGAATTGTTTAATTGATTAATTTATTAGAATTGATTAAATGATTATAATTGATTAATTTATTAGAATTGATTAAATGATTATAATTGATTAATTTATTATAATCAATAATTGATAAAAAATTATTAGAATTGATTAAAACTAATTAACTGATTATAATATATTAATTGATTGGAATTAATTGATTTGAATTTATTAGAATTGATTAATTGATTAGAATTGATTCATTGATTAGAATTAATTAATTGACTAGTATTGATTAATTGATTAGAATTGATTCACTTATTAGAATTAATTAATTGATTAAGTTATTAGAATTAATTAATTAAATTATTAGAATTGATTAATTGATTATAATTAATTCATTGATTATAATTGATTAATGAAAATTAATTGATTAAATAATTAGAATTAATTAATTAATTAATTGATTTGAATTGATTCATTGACTAGTGATTATAAAAAAATAATTTAATTTAATTGATAATTTAATATTTTAAAAGTTAAAAAAAAAAGGCTGGCCCAACTCTTAACCCACACTGGACCGGGCTGGATTAGCCCTACCACATCATTTTTCCGCCACTAATATTAATATTGTTATATTTGAAACTTTTAATATTAAACTTTTATAATTCTAATATTTGACATGTCCTAATTAAATTTAAATTACATATATTTTTTTATTAATTAAAAATATTTTTTATTTAAATTCGGCTGTCCCAGGTTATAATTTACTCGTGAGTCGTGACCTTACCCACAAGTCATAATTTACTCGTAACCTTAAGCAAAATCCTTGATAATTAACATACATACAAAAGTCTTATATATTCAATTAATAATTGTTTTTAAAATTCTAAATCATGCCCCTAGACATTTTTAATTTAAAGTTCAATTCATAAATTCTTCACCATAATCACTATATATTTATTGTATGTATACACGAACGATGTTTTGTTTTGTTTTCTCTCTTCTACCTACCCGGCTGTCCATTCACTAAACAAAATATTTAGCAGTAAACAGTAAGCTGAAGAATATACTAAGTCATATTACCCGCCTCTAGTAGGACGACACACATGATTTCTTTTGCGTGCATGTTCTTCATTGTGGTGCTGTGTACGACATGCCTGTCCATACCAGCAATCTTCCCTTTGCCTTACATCTTCTGGTAGGCACTGTAACAGCAAAGTTTACAAAACCAACTCAAGTAATAAGGCATTTGATACCACTAATGTAATAATTTTACAGATATACTTTCTGAAAATATTCCGTGTTGTTAAACGCGATCCTTCAGAGAGTATATGATAATAATCTATACCATGATCTCTTTACCACAATCTTCAATTCTTTTGATACGTCTCCAAATGAATATGCCATTGATTCAAAATCATTTCAAGAATAAGAAAGTTAACAAAAGCTGATCCTGGAAGTTGAGATACTTACATATTTGGGTGTTGTAATCCGGAACCAGTACAGCAGAAATGAAACCAATTTATCGTAACACTCACTACATAAAATATAGAAGAAAGATGATTTGAGATCAATTTTTAGCCTTTCACTATTTAAATTAATAGCAGCAGCAGCAGCAACAAAAACTAGACCTAGGAGGTTATAAAAGCAAGAGAATGCCATTTGACAAACAGCAAGTTCTTCCTTATATATACCATAAACACTCGTGCAAAAGCAAATTATATTTGCATATTAAACGAAATATCAACAAGAAACACCGTTTAATTGGCTATTAAAAGTAAAAAAAACAAGGCATCTAAGTTAATAAAGACCACCAACCAGTAAGCACTTTTGCATGATTTACCAAACTCACCATTTCCATTCTTTTATAAAATAAAACATTATCAATAGAACTCTAAGATATTGATAAGATTTTTTGTTTACAAACCTCTTCTAGCAACATCAATCATATAAATTTTCTGGAAAACTATGACTTCCTGATATATTAATAAATTCTTTAGTTTAAAAGTTGAAAGTGTAAATAGGATCTTTGCATATTAAATACAGTGCTCTCATGCCACATTCTCACAAGCCAAGTTTGTTGAAGACCTTGGGTGGGGTGAAACCAGAAACGGCAATAGAACTTATTGTCAAAACAATAATTGCAAATATGAAGTGTTATAGATGGATTCTTAACATCTTAGTATTACAAAAGGACGAAAAAAGGAAATAAGAAAAAATGCCGAATGCATTTATTAAAAAACAAAGTATCATAAATTTAATAAAACGTTTGATAGTTTCCGTACTTAACATGAGAAGTAGGAAAATTTCAGAATACAGATGCTGTGGACATACAGCTTCCAGTCTAACCCTTGGGGAAAATAGAGAATTTATTTGATATAAGTATTGAAGAACCTATAACTACATGTTAAAATTTGATTTATTTACAGAAAGTTCCTTGGAACAATAAAACTTACTTGCAAGTATGCGTCCCAGCAGTTATCATTTCCGCATGATTCAGAGGCAACCTTGTTCGATCTGCAACGAGTTAAGAGAAGTTAACTTGAGTAATTATTTGAAAAGTCAAGCTATTCTAACACAAATTTGTAAAACAAATCATGGTTTTGGATTAAGGTAATCCAGTGGTTGAGAAGTTGATTAGTTGACATAAAAATTAACTACCTCTAACATCTATTTCAAGTCTATTAGATGTATTGAATAAATAGCCATGAGTTGTGTCACAAATTTGTGTTGAAATTGTGTTGAATAACCTAAACCTTAGTTGAATTAACAATCTATCATCAACAAAAGATAAAGAACTTATCATCAACTTACCAATTTCTCTATTGTTGAACTTCCCAATCCAATCAGCTATAACATCCTGCAATGTTCTCCCAGTTTGTCTAATACACCTCTCTGTGATCTGAAAAAACCACTACGATGTCAATCAATCACAACTTTAATAAACAAAGTTCTGATATATCCATATTTTGTTAAGAAGTATTTCATACATCTTGTTCGTGCCGATTCATTTCATGTGCAACGAATGGAATCCTAGAGAGAGTACGTTCTGAGATCTGAAAATAAGAAAAATAACTACATCATCTCAAGATCACCCAAACTTGATAGACATTCTAGAAAGTGTTAGCATGACAATCTCATACAAACTCTTCTGAAGGCAAGGACAAACATAATTAATTACCATCTAGCAATACTCTACAACCTAAAATCTAAAACATCAAGAATCTATCAGAAGAGTTCAAAGCAATGAAACAAGTCAGCCTAGTGTCAATCCTCAGCAATCTTGCCTTCAAATTGCTAAAAAGATTCCCACCATATAAAAATCTATGGTTCCTCTCACACAAAATGCTACATAACAACCATAAAGGAAGTATTCTCTAAGCTACAACACTCCTAGACAAGAGCATCAATCAAAGTTCACTTGCATCAGACACTAGTAATAAGTGACATAATGAACCGCATCCCTTTTACACAATAACCACTATTTTGTTGAAAAAAGAAACAAAAATAAAATAGAATGAGAGATATGGCAGAAGAAAAGAAGTGCTGGAGGGCAGAGAAATTAATATATTAAAGATTTCCATATCATATTAAAAACAAAGCGTAGCAACCTCCTTGGAGGTTGTAGCTTGCATCATGTAGAAAATTTAGGAATGAACAAAAGAATGTAGAAAAAGGAAAAGCATGGACATGCATGATAGCTCTGTTTATTCTGTCAGATGGTACTTAAACAAGGTTTTATCCTAAAAATCATAATCTCACTAAAAAATTAAATAAATAAAATGATAAGCCAAAGAAAAGAAAGTGTGTTAAGCATAATACTTTTCAGCACTATGAGAAAATGATCATTAATAGGGAAAAAAGAATGATAAACACTGAAGCTAAGGCACAATGGAAAGAAAGCACAGAAGAAAATGATCATTAAAAGGGGAGAATGATAAACTTCTTCTGATTCCTAAAAGACGTTTCAGTACTATTGAGAAAAAATTACTTTGAACAAAACTGAAAACTAAAAATTTCACAAAGGGATATTTTCATTAACACCTTTAATCTTCATTTCAAAAACTTTTTTGTTTGTTCAACTTAAAAAATGTAATATTCATTCACTAGACCATTTTCATCTTCTAAAATGAAAAGGGAAAAACACACGATCTCGTTTATAACTAAAAAATGAAAACAGACAACATGAACACGAGGTTGTGTAAATTCTCTCTTAAAGTCATATACAAAAAGGAAAATGCTATTTTAAGAAAATGATAACAAATGCACTCTTTAGTTTTGAAAATACAAAAGATTGTTTGTGTATTTTCATTTTCAAATTCATTTTTGATATTAGAAACACAAAAAATAAATAAGTAAACAACACTACCTAACTATCAAAAGTCTTGGTGTTCGTTCCCAAACATCCTTGCTGTCAGAAAATTATACCAGATCAAACATATTTTTTCCCCAGTAATCCATGTATATGAATTTTATGTCAATGCATAACAGAACAAATAACTCAGAAACAAAAAAAAAGGAATTAATAAATAAATCCACACAGTAGGAAGCCCATACAGGTTTGAAAGTATCATGACTGCACATAGGGTGAATGTCACTTCTATTAACCACTTCAGCATGCCAGTATGCACCACAAAATGCTCTATCACATCCAACACCTGCGAGACAGGTTGAAAAAGGGAAAGTGTTTCATATCTGGTATACATTAATAAAGAAATAAGGAAATAAAAAAGAATGGGCCCAGTTTTCCAAATCCAATGTGCTTGTTCAATCAATGCTCCACTTTAGGACTGTGCTTAGTTTAAAGAACAGTCCTAGTTCTAAGCTTGAACTTTGAAAAATTCATTCCACTTGAATATTAAAAATGGTACAAATCAGTTTGAACTTTCACCCAATCATGCACCATCAGAAAATTAAATAATAACTTGAAAGGGAACTACAGCAATACCATCCTCAACCTGCTTTCAAGGGATTTTACAACTCAAAAATATTAAAACCAGAAAGACACAGTAGGCACACAACACACAGAAATTGACACTTACAGTGTTGTGGCACGTTAATATCGGTTCTGGAAGGCATCATTCCTCCACATGCATGACATTGCAAATGAACTGTGGTTGGGTTGCAGCAGAACCCACTAACTTCAGTACCTGAAAGTTGTCCTTAAACTAGTTAAATATAAAATTTGACCAAATAAGAAAACATTATATATTAGGAAGAGGAAGCAACTCAAAAGAAAAATATGTTTCAGCACACAAGAGCAATACTTTACATATTAGCCATATTATTAACATGAAAGGTTGCATATGATCATAAAGACTTGCAAAGTATGATGGTCTTAATAACTAACTGTAACAATAGGAGTGCAAATGAAAGAGCAACTTGAGCAGCTGGCCAGAGGAAATAAGCCGTGTGCATGACAAAATGCATTAATTAGAAGGTTATGAAGTCAATACAGATTAGATGCGACATATATTACCACATTGAGGGCACGGAAGCTCTATGGTGTCATTTTCATCTTGATGTGAGGAATGTGCCCTCTTCAGTCGGAGTTTCTTTCCACTCTTGATGACCTAGCGTATATTACATGTGCAACCATTAAGAAAGTAAAAGAATGAAAAGTGAAGAACAGATTCAGAGAAAAAGAATAGATGCAAGACAAGTAAAATTTCTATTTAAAGATGCATATACAGTTAAAAAATAACTACAATCATGTGAAATCTGTTTAAAATGAAATGCATTAAGTAGCAAACCATTCACGTGACAAATAGCCATGCTAATTGAAAGTTTAATATTATGTTACCATCAAGCAATATCCATATTACCCTATCCAGGACCCTGCTTTACTGAGACCATCAGCATGAGATGGCCTTCAATTAATTGAGGATAAAAATCAAAATGCCAAAAGGGTGGCCTGTCCAAAAAAAAAATGAGCAGAGGCCAATACTAAAACTATCGAACATCTATTACAACACTCTAAAGGGTAGAAGAGCTTTTCTAGGCCTAAACCTCTCACATCTCACATTAACACTTTAATAGAGCTGCAAATGCCAATTTAAGCCAAAAAGGAGGTTTCTCAAGCTAATTAAATCTAATTATACTTTTCTAAATTAAAGAGGTCAACTGAAGCTTAGTTGGGGAACCACATCTTATACATAAGATTGGGTTGACTTGCTAGCTTAAGATAGCTCAAGCTTGTGTTTGAGCTTGAGCTTGCAATCTAAAATTTCAGTTTTGATAAAAAAACGCAGTCATCTAAATTTGATATCTTTAGATCTGTGCATACTAATATTTACATTGATAAATAACACAAAAGTGTTTCTTGGCTGAATAGACTTGAATTATAGCTAGAGCTAGACTCAAGCTTGAACCGATGGTGCAGCAAAAGGATAGAATTCAATAGCAAGTTGATTTTGAGAATAGCTAGGAAATTGAAAAAAAAAATCATTGATTCTCAAAAGAATACTAAGATTTGTTACAAAAGTCACCCGAGTTTATATTAAAACAAATCCTATAATCACAACCTTTCCCATCCAGGCTACACTGGAGTAGATTAAGGCAGGTATAGCAAATATACACAGCAGAATAGAAATGCCTCATTATTCAGAACAGCTATAAAGCAATAACAAAATGAAGCACGTGTTATATCCATTGCATCAGCAGCACTCTTATACTATAATGTAAGCCAGAATGAATCAAGCTAATGCAAGGTGAACTACAAATGTTTATTCTTCGAAAAAACATTCTGGATAAGTATATAAATAACAGGCATGCGATTACATGACCAAAAACCCCAAGGATGGTCATGTCATGTCCAACATCAAGACTTCAAATAGTCTCCAGTGTGCTTGCAAAAGAACCCAAAAGAAAAAAAATTACTTACAAGATTTGATTTTATTGATGCATAGGAATCCAGAAGAGAAATTTCTTCATCACAACGCCTTAGTGAAGAGTCAGCTTGTAGTATACTCTAGAAAAATCACCCAGCGAATTAGAATAAGAAATGAGACAAAATTAATATACAGAATCATACTACAGGAAACAATGAGTCACTAAAACCATCAATATGTAAGCATCAAAAGAAGAGTCCCTGAAAATGTGGAGCAAAATTGAATCCATACAAACAACCCAACTTTAATGATTATAATATATTCAATCTAGCTACATGACAACATCCATTGACAACCATGAAAAAGGTTAGTACATCATGGGTCATACAAATCTAATTACAAGTTGTATAAATACTGTCACAGAAGGAGTACTGCTTCAAAGATCATATAGAAATTATTATACAATGAGGGGCTTGTTACTCAATGATGCAACATGTGGAAAATAGAAGATGAAAGCATAATCAACTCTATCTCCACTGCCATGTTGCCTTGCCATTATGGAATTCTTCTTATTCTAAAGCAAAGTTGGGCATGGAGTTCCAATTCTTGTGTCTCTTTGCTAGTTGATAAGCATAGTGCTTTAGGCAAGAGAAGAAAGCTTCAGTGTTTTAGGTTCAATTATGGCTATTTTTTGGATAGTTTGCTTCGAAAGGAACAGAAGATTTAAGGACCACTTGGAAGAAAGCATTTCCCTTTTATTTAAATTATGGGCTTCTCTTTGGATGTCTGCTACTTCTAGATTTATAGAAATTCCTCTTTTTTTTTTTTTTTTTTTTTTTTTTTTGTGGATAGGCGTGGAGGACTGTGGAGGTCCATTTGGGTTTCTTTTATCTATTTGTAATAGTCAGGCTCTTTTAGAATTCCCTGCTTTTGTTATTGAATGTCTTGGGCCAGCTTCCAGTAGTATTTTCTGTTTTTCTGGAAGCCTGTTTTTCATTTCATAATTTTTCTTTACTCCAAATAATTTCTCTGGGAAATTAAAAATGCACAGATGCTCATACATAATCTTGCCAATAGATTCATGAGTTTCTTGGTAACAAAGATATTTGATGTACTACCTGCTCAACATTACGCAAATAATGGTTTCTCCCAACAAATTGTACAGCTGCTCTACAATGGGGACAGAGTACTGTTGCACGTTTATCCTGTGATCTCCTTAACCACTCAGAGAAGCATCCATTGCTAAAAATAAAAATAATAAGGACAACTTGATATAAGATCAACGAATTGGAATGAAAAAGTTATTATGGGTAGAAGATAAATATGTAAATAACTGACCAGAAATTATGAAGGCAAGGGGCAACTGTAACAACATCATGCCAAACATTTAAGCAGATGCAGCATTTTGCATGCTCAACATCTATGGAAATCTGGAGAAACCAAACAACAAGACAAACTACATCAGGAGAATAACTTTACATCCAATAGCATCTTCAAAATGAACATAGTGTTCATAATTATCTACCTTTAACTGCTGCTTGCAGGATTCTTGTCCCGGCATCACTTTAAATCTATAGCTCAAATATCCTAGAGGCATCAAAAGAATACAAATTAGTATACTAAATTGTACCATATGAAAGATTATATATAACACCAGAAATTGTGATAAAATTATATATAGAAAAGCAGAAAAGAAGAAGAGAAAAATATCGAGAAAAAGAGAAATCAAAGCTAACATACGCTTTGAAATAAAGCGTAAAAATTTAATTTCAATAAATATCCACAATAAGTTTGAAAATTTATAAACTAAGAACCAAAGTAATAATTTGTTCCAACTTTTAGATCAAACTGATCCTGAGCCACTAAAAATGTAATTCAGAGAACCTTAACAAAAGAAAAAAAAAAATCACATGTTTTTACTAAAGATTCCAATGATGCTTAACTCCCCACAAAAAATAAAAAGGAGGGGAAAGAATGAATGAGAACAAGAGAGACTTGCAACAGTAGCCTGAAACTTGAACTGAAATAAAACTGCTAGAGTACGAGAAATCTTGCCTCTTTGACACAAACAAAAATAATGACATTTAAGATCAAAATTTCAAACTACGTAAATAACTATTAAAATATTGTGAAGAACTGAATTATTTCTATTACTTGATATTGAACATTGAATCATACACTGAATTTATAGGAAGAGCTTAACACTAATCTAAGAAAGGGAATCACTAATCTAGGAAAGAAAATGTACATTCCTAATATGATTGATTCTAATCCTAATATAGAGTGAATACAATAAAAGAGAATAATTATATTTCCTAATATACAATTCAACAAATATAAACTACTGTAAGTAGCATTTTACCAACAACAATAGCTTCTAAACTTGCATGAGACACTGAGTCTTAGACTAGGGCTTCCATTGAAATATTGGCCCACACCCCCACAATTTGTTCACAATTCCAGAGTGCATACTGTTGAATATTAAAGGATTTGTGAAATCAAAGTGAGGTAAAGTTTACAGAGATATGCAGTGAAAAGACTTCATGTTTTGTATGGAGTGAAAAAATAATTTCATTTCAATTATCTGAAAAGAATTTCCAAACCTCTTTTTTTTAATAGAAAGAATGTTGTTTATGTCTGATTTCGTATTTCCCTGATGTCTGTAATGTTTTCTTTGGTAAAATTCTGTTAGCTCAAAACGCTATTGATTCTTGTTTCATTACTTTGTACTTTTCCTCAACATGCATCACTGTTTTTCTTATCAAAACATAGACAATTGTACAGTAAATGTTTTCTATCGACCAATCTCATAACATAATAAATGCTTTGTGCTAATCAGTCTTATAATATTTGAAGGAGAAACAGACAAAAGTACATACAAGATGAAGCTTCAAAATACTCTAAGATTTAACAAACAAGAATTTAACGAAGACTGCATACAAAAATTTAAAAATATAATTATTTTATTTATTAAATAAAATATAAGATATTACAGAGAATTAATGCTTACCTGCTCTATCCGGGCCAGGAATGATTTCAGTTCCACAGGTGATCTCAACAACCTCATCGTTTTGAACAACGGCCTCATCGACAAGTATTGCATTTGAACTATATCAGAATCCCCACCCAAATAGAGAGTTTATCATATATGCAGAATCAATATATCACAAAAACATTAGTTTTTCCTATGTTTTTCACATCATTTATCCATTTAGTTAATTTGTTTGGTTAAAAACAACTCTTTTAGCACATTGTTTGCTTGTTGGTTTTCACTATAAACATGACTTCCACCTCCCCTCAACTTATTTTCCTCACTGCATTTCTATAGCTTTGCTTCCTCATCAAATAAACAAAACTAGATGTGCTGCATAAAATTATTCAAAAACATTTTTTGGGAAAAAAAAACTATATTGAAGATAACCGTGTTATAGAGTCACCTGATTTAGTTTCAGGCTTTCAACTTTGAAATGAAACCTAACGAAACTAAGGAAAGTCCATATTAAGAAATAACCTCACCATACCTTCCATGCTAAAGCAAGTCCATTTTTTTTAATCTATTTACTTATTTATTTCTCCATTTTTAGTCCTATATACAACAAAATTCCACATAGCGTACATGCAGGTGGGCATAGAAGATAACAAAATTCAAAGTGATTGACCTATCTATAAAATTTAACCCCCACCAATATGCTTCTTGCAGCGCCCCTCCTCTACAACACATCAAATTCATATTTAAGGAATAATGTCTATTTTGTTAAATACTAGTAAGGAAACATATACATACATATTTGGTCATTCTCAGCTCATCAATTCATCATCATCTAGGATTACTTTATTTGGGATTGAATATTGAAGAAAAATAAATAAAAAGAAATGCAAAATACCTCTTATTTTGCAATGTGGCAGAAGAGGGATCAGAATTTCTAGTTATTTTACACCATTCGTGCTTGTCAAGGGAAGAAGATATAATCTCTGAACAAATAACCACCTCATTTGAGCTTATTTCAACGTCACAATATCTGGAATCAGATGGTACTGCAATCCCACGAAACGAAATTTAAACTATCAGATTCAATGTCAACCTTTTCAGAACAAAAATTAAAAAAAAAATGTACGAAACCCTTCAAATATATGCAATGTAGGTGTGAAACCCATTAGCCAAAAACGCCAAAGAAAAGCAAAATAAGAAAAGTTTGAAACTTTGTCGCTTCTTTGACTTTAGTTTCAAGAAAATGAAAAATATGAAAAACTTAGCAATGGAAGTGAAAGAAATAGGAGTACCAAGCTTTGCCCAGATATCTTGGGACAGTTTTCGGGAAGAAGTTTCACCAACTTCAGCCATAAGACTTCTTGTTCTTGTTGGGTTAGTTTTAAGAGAGAGGGCATGGTGTATTTAACTATTTATATTTTATACAGAAGAGAATGTAAAAGCGTGCTGTGGAAGAGCAGGAAATTTAACTGCAATGGGTTGGTTTGCAATTCGCGATGTAACCTTAAAATTATTTTTCATTTATTTTATCAGTTAAAATAATGACGTGGCATACTTAATAAGTGTTAAAATT
>WYDK02052031.1:0-13605 GCA_009867345.2 Toxicodendron radicans | reverse complement strand
GGGGGGGGGGTGTGGGGCTGGAGGGGGGGGGAGGGGGGGGGGGAGGGGGGGGAGGGGGGGGAGGGATCAAAACAGTGAGTTGGGAAGCCCAGTGAGCGGATAATACAGTTGTAAAAATACAATATATTGAAAATACACAAATGCGGAAAACATGCTCATACAGAAACACCATAACCCATCCATGCAAACTGCAATCTCTGTACCCATAGGCTCTACCTGTGCATCTCTGGGTAGAGGCACTACATACAAGCGCCCAACATTCATATATGTATACATCCGTCAAATCCATGAAATTCCTCAATACTCTAAGGGTCACCCAGCGTAGATTGATCTGTAGAATAAACCGGCCGCACCCAGCATAGGTGGAATCCCTACACCACTAGAATCACCCAGCGTAAACCGATAATAAAGCAATCCAGCCACACCCAGCATAGGTGGAATCCCCATACCATGGGGATCACCCAGCGTAGACTGGAGATAGAACAATCCAGCCACACCCAGCATAGGTGGAATCCCCACACCACAGGGATCACCCAACGGAAGCCATCACTCGTTCGTCTTGTCCCACTGCCGACACCACATGCTATGGTGGTAGTACAGACCTTCTCGCGCGCACGTGAGGAACTATCACAACATTCGCTCATATCCACACAAATATAGAAATATACCCCTTCCCATACAAGCTTATTCACACTATCCACCATATGTAAAATATACTCATTTAAAAACCATACAAAAATAGGTTTTTCACGTAAAATATAATTTGGCTCCTCTCTAGAAAATATCATTTTACCCCTAAACTATTTTGTTATTACAATTAAGTCCCTCAACTTTTCTAGCCTTTAATTAACCCTTATAGTTTTTTATTATTGCACTTAGGTCCCTCGACCTTAGATTCATTACACTTACACCCCTGTCTCCTCTACAGGTTGCAAAACTAGCAATTTCACCCCCAAATCGTCGGAAATCTCTAGAGTCTTCTAAGTTTTGTCACCATGACAACACCTCTTTGTTGCCTCGGTGCAAACAAACTCGAGAGTTTGTCGTTGCAGCGACAAGTCTTCTTCTCCCCTGACAACATTCTGGAAAATTTCCTCTGTCTACTATTCACTTCAACTTCGCCGCAGCGACAATCTAGGTTTTCCAGATTGTCCATTGCAAATCTCCCATTTTTCTCTCCCAATCACTTCCATTTTCTACTCCAACCACACACAACCATAAATACTCATAAATATGTAATGTATCCATCCATTCAACATCCAAAACCCATACTTCAAAATCACCCAGAAATTCCCTCTGCCCCTACCGTACTCTAGCTTGGTAGTTTCCACAGCCTGTCCAGGGTTAAGCCTTGGGATTTGACGGCAGACTTAAAAAGCCACCTACAGATGCTTTACGCCCAATAATTCTGGATAACGCTTACATCCTCTGTTTTACTGCGGCTGCTGGCACAGAGTTAGCCGATGCTTATTCCCTAGATACCTTCATTGCTTATTCTCCAGGAAAAGAAGTTCACGACCCTAGGCCTTCTACCTCCACGCGGCATTGCTCCGTTAGACTTTCGCCCATTGCGGAAAATTCCCACTACTGCCTCCTGTAGGAGTCTGGGCTGTGTCTCAGTCCCAGTGTGGCTGATCATCCTCTCGGACCAGCTACTCGCCTTGGTAAGCTATTGCCTCACCAACTAGCTAATCAAACGCGAGCCCCTCCTCAGGCGGATTCCTCTTTTTGCTCCTCAACCTACGGGGTATTAGCAGTCGTTTTTCAGCTGTTGTTCCCCTCCCAAGGGCCATCTAACCCACATCATACAATTTCACACACAACATGAATTTAAGTTTCCAAAACACATTTTATGCATAATTAATACTATTCCACTCACCTTGTTGCCGATCTAACTAAAAAATTCCGACCTTTGTTCTTCTTCACCTAAAATCCCAATTCAACCTATTTTTCAAATTTCTCAAATTAAAAACAGAAGAGGTGAATAAATAATGAAATTAAAGCATAAATGGAGGCATGATCTTACCAATTAACCGAATCCTAGCTCAATTTCTCCAATTCTTCACTTTCTCTCTCTAGCTTCTCTCTCTCTACAACTCTCCTCCAACGCCCCAAATGAAAGAAAATTTGTAAAATCCAATATTCCAACCTCTATATACTAAGCTATAAAATATCCATTTAGCCCCCATGCTTTCTATTTCTTACAAAAGCCTCTTGCAAACTTACACTTTCCTACATTAACACCCCGAAATGTAATGAATAAACTTTAAACAATTTACTCCGGGACACGAGGTGTCACAATTTTATAATCAGTTTTGTTATTGGGAAAATTCAGGTGTGTCCAACTATGATGTCACCCGACCTGTCAGGTCACCCCACGTCTCGAAAGGTGATGTCACCCGATTGCATAGTAACCAACCAATAACCAATTGCCTCCCACTTGCTCAAAGTGTCCCAAAGGCTTACACATATCCAGTGGGACCCGCACTCACTCTCTAAAAATAAGAATCCACCTCAACGTTTTGGGGATCCTAGAAGCTTTGAAATCAATTCTCTTTCTAGAAAATTGACAAGAGTTCTCTTATTGTATTCGTTTAAGTAGATTGTAACAATCTAACTTGTAATATAATAATCAATTTTAAAAGAATAGTGGATGTAGGAGTTCGCTAATCAGCTTCCGAACCACTATAAACGACCTGTCTCATTTACTTTTTCAATCTTAATTAAAGGAACTAAAGGAATCAGAAAGCTCTCACCAGTAAACCTAAACGCGCTCAAGATCGTAACGACCTGACCGTAACTTGTTCGTTTTCGCAATTTCAGGCATCAACAATTTGGCGCTAGAAGGAAGGCTGAATCCATTCCTGATTGTGACCATCACATCGTCAGTTCGTAACCCTAGTCATTTCAATCAATTTGAATGGCACCAAAATCAACAAAGGAAACGCAAAACAAGAACCATGTTGTCCAAACAGCGGGTGCTACATAATGCAGCGAAATGAATAGGGGCCACGACCTCGTCGAGCCAGTCTTCGATGTATCCACTGTGACCGTTCCAAACCTGGATCCAACGCTGTTGCGATATACGGACAGATATGACCACACTCTTCAAACGATCACTCAACGTTTGGACCTGATCGATCAACGACCAGACCCACTAATCTTCGATCAGATGGGTGTGGTGTAGGGCCTGATCCCTAAGAGGCCCCGTAGGGGAAATGACCAAACAAGGGGGCGATCTGGCAATCAAGGTTCATAGAACCAGTCCGCACTTGGGGGTGGGAGGTCCAACCCAACGACCAGACCGGGAAACCACCACTCCAACAGACTTGGGGGTAGCACCCCGTAGTAAACAGGAAAATATCGGGGTGATATCCAACGTCCTCGGTCTGAATATCACCAGACTACTCGTTTCCCTCTTCAAGAGGAAGTGAATTCACTGGTGCATCACTCTCGCGCGAAGTCACGAGTTGATGAGCCCAGATGGTGACGAGGATTAAGCATATTCTGACTCGTTATCTCCGACAATACTTGTTAGATTAGAGGACGGAGCGGCAATAGTCTGAAATGGATGAAAATGCAGACCCTTAACCACGGTCTTAGTCGATCAATGACGTTCCTCAGATCGAGCAATTGCAAAGGGCCCTAGACTATCTTCAGGCTGGTCACAATGATCAAAATAGTGGCTTGGAGGGCTCTCTTTTCTCCGTAGAAATCTTGGAGGCTTCGTTGCCCTCTGATTTTCGGATGCCCGACATGAAGGCATTCCACGGTAACAATGATCTGCAGGATCACATGTTCATCTTCAATGACCTCATGGAATTCCACAGGATCTCAAATTTAGATAAATGCCAATGTATTGCAGTCACCTTAGCTTCGTCGACAAAGAGCTGGTTCATATCACTGCTTGCTAGCACGGTTGATTCCTGGAATCATTTGAGTTCATTGTTCCTTCGCCAGTTCCAAGCGAACAGACAGTTCTCCATGCCCTTAAGCTATATGAGCAACATCCGACAGGAAAATGGTTAATCGCTAAAATCTTATTTGGAGTGATTCCACACCGAACTTTGCAAAGTTACCGACGTACCAAAAGAAGTTGTTTGCACCCTAATAATGGCAGGCGTGCGACCTCAAATATAACTCTGGAGCAAACTCCAAAAGGAAGACCATGTCTCTCTCCCAAGGTTTTATCAACTCACGGACTTAAGGGTTGAGAATTCAGTCGACGCATTACCTCGCAGCAACCAGGGGGCCTCTACCAGTACGCCTACAAGAAAAGAGTTCTGAGAAAAGGCACTTGTTCGTTTCAATCCTAGAGAAAATCGGTGAAATGATTAGCAGAAGAATAGTGACAGAGGGGGAAAACCTTGATTTGAGCTTGTAAAGCATAAAGCATCGCTACAGTGTACTTACACTCCGTTGAACACCACAATCAGCGAAGTGCTAAAAGTGGATAACAGACTCTTGCCACCACCTCAACCCCTCAAGGGGTCCACAGCAAACAGAGACGGCAAGAGGTATTGTCGTTATCACAAGGATGTGGTGAAAGATTATGAATATGGTGGTGGAAATATGATGGATGCATGTCAAAGAACATGCAATGACAAGTTATAGAAGCATAGATCATTAAAACATAGTTTAAGATTATACCTTCTCCTAATGCCTTTATTTAATGAAGCCAAGATTCAAAAGGATGAGTCCTCTACACTTTAACACCACCTTGAGAGAAAGAGAGAGTGGCCAAGCCTTAGAGAGAGAGATTGTGTTTTTCTTCAAGTGAAAAATGAATCTTATACTTTTAAAATGCAACTTTCCTTCACATATATAGACATAGGTAAATTTTTAATTATCTCTTTTGCTTGGATGACCTTATAATAATTCTCAATTAAAATGTGCCAACCATTTAGTAATTTGACCCCTTGAATAATCAATATTATTCAAGGGTCCATGTAAACTATACTAGTTTACATTAACAACCCGTAATTTTACTTTTTAATCCCTTAACTCTTAAAAGGTTATTTCTAGCCCATGTTATTTATCTTAACACTTTAAGATATAATTAAATCCAATTAATTATTATTTGACCATTTTAACTCTTAAAATGTCATGAACAATTTCTATGTAACGATTTACATAGAAATTCCATTATTACCCTCGGAAGGTGCTATCCCTCTTCAGATAATCATCTCACTCTCTTATTCTTCTTTAACTACACAAGGCTATTGGTGTGACCATATAGGTCCACCGTGGGTTAGCCGTGAGCCGATTCTAGATCAATCAGGAAACTTGTCCAAAGGCTCAACGACTATGGTAAACATCTAGCAATGTGCCATAGCCCCTAAACCACGATGAAGGAATAGCTCCATCAAACCTATATCAAGTCATATTTTCCATGTAGGCAAGGTCCCTCAGTTGTCATATCCTGATCAATTACGGGTTCATGGATCATCAAAACCTTAAACTCGATATCATTCTGAATCGTCGATCAATATGTTCGAAACTCGTTATCACAAACTTACCTTCGTATGACTAATGATATACTCTGATAAGAGATTTTGGTTTTTGACATTTATGAACATTCATCCAGGAACTCAAATCCGAACGGAGTCAGCGGATACTCTCGATCCTATAATTCCGACTCAACAGATCCCGTCTTGACCATCGTTCGTTTCCGCGTATGAATGACACATGACCAAGTAGGCTTTAACATACAAGGCATAACTAGCCTCATACTTATACACCATATGAACCATACATATCCATACCGTGTCCGACCACAATGTCTCATGTTAAAGGACTACATCGTACACTAATATGACCAAACGATAAATCATTGACTACATGCAATTCCATGTGATTCATCATTTTTTGATCACATTCGAAAAACAGTTCAACAACTGTTAATCCATACTAATGCCCAAGTGACATGACTATCATTGTCATCCGAACTATATCAACTCATGATATCCCTTTTCGGAAGCATTCAGTATGCCTACTATGCAATAATGTTGCCCAAACAATATTGCTTCCGTAGGGAACCTTTCGATTATCTGGACAATTCATATATATACTTTATTTAGATGCATGACAAAATAAAGGAAGCAACTTATATATATGAATCAAAGAACTCTTTCTTTCATTTATTAATATATGGATACAAGACAAGAATGCTTTGAAACCAACAACACGAATGGTTTCTAGGGCATACACTAACATGTGGGGCATTACACTGATGAATTCCACTGCCTACATAATGCAATTGAGAAACTCATCCAAAGGGGGCATTTGAAGAACTTCATAGACTATTCTGATCGTTGCCCGAAGAATCAAGGTAGAAAAGAATAACTGGCACGACCTGTGATGAGTCCTGGAGGAAGTGAATTTTTCATGATCTTTGGGGTCTGCACAACGTTGGAAGTTCTAGGTGGTCCCAAGATTGCTATGCATTGGAAGGCAGGCAGGCCCTGCCCATCGTCATCTGAACAGAAATACGACCCTCCAAATTTCCCAAGCGGTGAGAGGAAATTAGTTTCAACGAAGAAGGCGCTATTCATCTGCATCATCCCTACAAAGACGCGTTGGTCGTGATAGTGTATGTGGGCAACAAGAAGGTTCACATGCTACTTATCGACAATGGAAGTGTTGTGAACGTTCTTTTCTACGATTGCTTCGTAGGAATAAAATTGAAAGACAACAAACTGAAACCGGTTTACGAGCCACTGTTCGGTTTCACAGGGGATTCCTTGATGCCAAAAGGCATGGAAGCACCCCGTCGACCACTAAGGTCACAGATTTTCTGGTTGTGGACTGCCCGACCTCTGTAAACGTGATCATGGGACGACCTCTCTTAAGAACCCTTAAAGCGGTCACCTTGATCTATCACATGAAGATGAAATTCCCCACCCCTAACGGTGTGGGTGAAGTGCCCAGATCACAAGAGAAGTTGCAACTCTGCTACAACAACGCAATTCGTTTGGCAGAGAAATTGAAAGCAAAGGTCACTATGGCCATTGAAATAACAAATATCTTGTACTCCAAAAACTTGGGGTATTTGTTATGGAAAAAATCAGGTGTGCCCAGTGATGATGTCACCTGACCTGTTAGGTCAAGCCATGCGTCGAAAGGTTATGTCACCCGATTGCATATCAACTAGCCAATAACCAGTTGTCTCCCACTTGCTCAAAGTGTCCCAAAAGCTTACACCTATGCAGTGGGATCCGCACTCTCTCCCTATAAATAGAAGACCCACCTCAACGTTTTGAGGATCCCAAAAGCTCTGAAATCAGTTCTCTCTCTAGAAAATTGACAAGAGTTCCTGAATAGTTATCTCTCTCTCTAAGAGTTATTGTATTCGTTTAAGTAGATCGCAACGATCTCACTTGTAATCTAATAATCAATAGTAAAAATACAGTGGATGTAGAAGTTCACTAATCAGCCTCCGAACCACCATAAACGACTTGTCTCATTTACTTTTTCAGTCTTAATTAAAGGAACTAAAGGAATCAGACCGCTCTCACCAGTAAACCTAAACGCGCTCAGGATCGTAATGACCTAACTGTAACTTGTTCGTTGGTGCAATTTCAGGCATTAACAACTTTGAAACTTAATATATTTAAAAAGTTTTTATTGATGCCCACTTTTGTCAAGGCAGCCCGTCAAGGCTCAAAGTGATTCCAAGACCATCTCACACTCGAACAAGGTATATTAGGTTCATATCAAGGTACATTCCCTTAACCTCTTTTGGGAGACCCGCGTGCCCAAGCCATTTCATGGGACATTTTTCTAGGTTATGTTATGGTATGATACGGTGTCCAATAAGACTTATTAGGATTGAGGTACTTCTTTGAATTAGACCCATTTGGGGGTATTCTAATTGGGTACCTCGGTTTAATAAGCTATGAAAATGATTTAAAAACCCAAGCCCAAACTATTTTAAAAAATAATCGGGTAAGAATTAGAACCGGAATCCCATGTATATATATATATATATATAAACAACTTTTATAAAGTAAGAGAGTATTAAAAGTAGCTTGATCGACATAAATTCAATACAAACCTCATAAGGCCCCCTTGTATTAAGAACTGTATTAGGAACACGTTGAAAATTCCGTCTCCTTATGCTTTATATTGTACAACACAATGAAGCTCTTGCGAACAACCTAAACAAATGCAATATTGGTCAAGTTTCAAACAACATAACAACTAACATGTAGTTTAACAAAACCAAAGTTAAATTAATAATATATTTATTATAGACATGTCTAGACACTAACAGTCTACAAAATTATGAAACTCACATGAAAACATTTATGAATAATACTATGTTTACAAAGTTTTCATACAAATATATATGTATAAAATGATATATCATATCATGATTGAGAGAGTAAATTTGACTTTAAATAATAAGTTGATGCATCACTTTATACATGTATCTTTGTATGAGCACTTTGTAAGTTAAGTATTATTTAGCATTTATTATAGACCAAATCCGATCCATTTTTCATTCAACACACTTTAATCGACATAATGGCGATGTGAGAGTAGTTCTTCAATTGAGTGGTTGTGTTTTATAAGTGATCGATTTTTTATTTTACTGTGACAACGATAAAACATTAATTTATAGTAATATTGTCAATCAACCACTTGAGCCTAAGAGATTTGCTCATATATATATATATATATATATATACAACGATAAAACATTAATTTATAGTAATATTGTCAATCAATCACTTGAGCCTAAGAGATTTGCTCATTTATATATATTACCTATTTTGATTTAATTTAGTAATCAAATCAAAAATATGATTAGGATTAAATAAGTCGGTGAATAGACCACATATGAAACTTTGTCAATTGAGGAAAGTAGATATATTGATGTTTGATAATGCTATGGCATTTTTGAGTTAGTACAACTAGTCCTACATCCACATTGTTTTTGGGTAAGTTTCACACCCTTTTTGTTAAGACTTTCTCTCACTTTCTTAATCGTATTATAACAATTGAGAAGCAATTTTGAGAAATGAATGAGATTTTTTAACTTAAAATTTTGACTTAAATTGATATATAAATTCCTGACCATGGATATTTTACAATTCAATGGATGTGATAAGGAATTTAGAGGCAGTTATTTTATTTGCCACCTCGATAACTCCTACACCTTTATATTGTATTGAATTCACGACTGAAAATTTGTTTCAACAATTTAAGTCAAAATATTAAAATTAAATAAATACAAATTTTTTTACAAACAAGTAGCTTTAACTGAAAATACAATATGAACCTCATGCTAGCTATTTGGAATTCAAAATCCCACTATCAAATAACTAAAAAAACACAAATAAAATTGCAAGTCAACCTTACAGCCTAATGAATTGCTTTCAAATTCAATCGAAGGTATCATTGGTACCTTCAATTGAAAGATTTTATAATATAGTTTAGCATCTAATGATCCTCTTGTATGAGCATTTTTCTGTTGGCAATATGTAAGTTTCAGTTTTTAATTATGATTTTTAGTTTCCCATGGAGATATATATCAAAAAGACATTTCCACATGTTAACCTGATTGTTGATGTGTTATTTTATATCTAGGTCTAGGTGTCTAGCAGTATCAGGCAATTGTCTTTCTAGAATAATATTCGATGGATATATATCGGTTGTTATCGAGAATTTTTAGGTAAACATTAAACAAGATAAAAGGGTTATTTATTGTCTGGAATTTTGATATTTCTTTATAAATGTTAATATATTGATGTCTTGTATTAACTGTACAAAAATATTTATCCGCTTCGAATTCTTGTGAGGTAAGGAGGGCGTAAGGAGTCTCAAACCGATGGTTCACTACAATATGTGCAAGGAAAGACGAAATCTCTTCAAATTTTGAGGAACGAAATCTTTGGTTTATGTAATGACCATGTGTTATTATATTGAACCATTATGAAGTTACACTGTCAGCTAAACACATATCCTCGTCATTTCTGAAAATAGATAACTCATTTCTAAAATCCATGTCTTTCTATTCATAAAAATATTTACATTAGTAGTATTCACATAAAGTACTAGTACATGCTATCAAAAGCAATGTTCAGAAAACAGGATCGAACGTTGACTTGGTTAGGAGGGTGGTTCGCAGTTCAACCGGTCAAACAGAACAGTTGGACCTTTAGACATCTTTTTAAAAGATTTTTTTTTTAATGTAAAACATAGTAAAGCAAAAAGAGCCTCCAATCCAAGGGTGACCTGTGAAGTGAAAGTTAGGGATCGAAGAAGGAAGTAGATATGAAGAACAATGCAACAGGAATAAGGAAGAAGGAAGTAGATCATGTGAATCAGATCGCAGGCGCTAGGGATTGAAGAAGGAACACAATCGCTCAAAATTGGGGGCAAATTTAGGTTAATTGTGTTTAAGTGAATTGGCTCAGCAAACCGCTGGTTGAACCATGAACCGACGCATTTTCGGCCGGTCCAACACGGTCTAAAGCATAAAACGATTTTTAAGTAGCAATTAGACTGGTTTTGCTGCCAAACCCAGTTCCTAGTTTCACCGATCGGTCCGGTCCGGTTTTCAGAATAGTGATAAAAAGTACAGTATAACCTCTATAAATTAATACTCGATAAATTAATAGCTTTATTATATAATAATTTCATATAGTCCCGACTTGGGCTAGTAGGTTAAATTAATAATTTCGATAAATTAATAAAATAATACTTTTTTGGGAAACCTTACATAACTCTGTGGTCCCATTCATATCATAAATAAATAATTTTCTAATTGACTATGATATTTTATTAAAATATGACTATTGCTAGTTTTTTCTTGAAATTTAGGGTGTGTTTGAAAACAACAGTGTAATTATTAGAGTGTATAATTATTAGGATAGTAATTACACAATATTTTAAAATACATGACATGTTTAGATGCCACATCGTAATTACATATGAATTATCAATGTTATGTTTGGTAGGAAAATTGGTAATTACACAAAAATATAAAATTATTAATAATAAACATTTAAAATTAATATTATTTATTAACAAATATTTAAAATAAATATTATTAACTAACAAGTTTTTTATCAACAGTTATAGTACATTTATACAATAAACAAAAAATTTAATTATTATTAAAATAAAAAACTAAAAACTCTCTTGAAATTTAGGGTGTGTTTAGAAACCACAATGTAATTACTAGAGTGTATAATTACCAAGGTAGTAATTACACATTTTAGTAATTACACGGTATTTTAAAATACATGGCGTATTTGGATGACACATCGTAATTACATCTAAATTATCAATGTTATGTTTGGTAAGACAGTTGATAATTACACAAAAAAATAAAATTATTAATAATAAATATTTAAAATTAATATTATTTATTTAAAAATATTTAAAATAGATATTATTAACTAACAAGTTTTTTATCAACAGCTATAGTACTTTTATAAAATAAATAAAAAATTAATTACAATTAAAATAAAAAACTAAAAACTCTTTTAAATTAAAAAACATCATATGTCTTCACTACAATAACCAGAAAATTAAAGCGAAGTCTATCTAATTGCTCTCGCAATCCATATCTGTTGAGTTATTTCATCTCTTACTTTAGACATATATTGTTTATCAGCATCTGTTGATCTTTTCCCAAATTCTTCATCTGAATTTGAATCAATAACATGTAAATTATTAGACGCTTATATTTTTTCTTGCATGTATTCTTCAAAGCATTCATCATCTCAATTCCACTTGCGAATAAAATTATGAAATACACAACATGTCAGTATAATACAATCTTGTTTTTTGATGTTATATTGACAAGCTATTGTTAATATGGGAAACATTATTTTAAAAAGGGCAAATGCCCTCTCCATCACATTTTGAAGCTTTGAATGCCTTAAATTAAAAAATTCACGAGTTGTCTGTGGTGCTTATGTTTGACTTAACCCTCTCAAATGATATCGTACTCCACGATATGGTGCTAGAAAACCCTTTGTATTTGCATAGCCTGCATCTACCACATAATATTTTGCTACAATTCACATCAACAATATTAATAATATTAAAGTAAAATAAATATTAAAACAAATCAGTTTATAATAAAAAAATATTAAAAATATTTTTAATTAAATTGTATTAGAATATTTTGTAATTAAAAAATATTTTGTAATTAAAATATTTTGTAATTAAAAAATATTTTGTAATTAAAAATATTTTGATATTAAAATATTTTGGTATTAAAATATGTTGTAATTAAAAATATTTTGGTATTAAAATATTTTATAATTACACCCAATTCACAACATCTCCATGAGAATTGGAGAGTGTAATTGATCCTCTTCAATTATCATCAATTACACTCTAACCAAGTAATTATTTGGTTAAATAAACATGTCTAACCTAGTAATTCTCACCAATTACACCCAATTGCAACCAATTTGAATTACCAGGTGGCTTTCCAAACGGGGCCTTAAATCTTGTTGGATCTTATCTCTAATTTTTCTCATTGCATCTAGAAGTTCTGGGGTCTAATTCTCGAATTGCAATCAAAAATTATAAACTGTTGTTGATGCTTTGAGTGCTTCCTTGTGTGTAACAGGCTCCAAAGCTATTGTATCATCGTTAGCTTCATCTATGGCAAGACTTTTAGTGATGTTAGCAACAATTTTGTCTAAACTTGAAACCTCTGAACTTGCATCATTTTCATTAGGGTAATCCAAGAGGTAATTCACATCCATTCTATCATGATAACCCAAATCTTTGATTATTGTCTCAAGTTCATGAATGCCTTCTTCATCTAAGGATTCATTTAAGTTCTCTGAGGCTATTTCTTCCACAGAATGAATTTTGCAATTTCGAAAACAATTTTCTATTGTCTTTGCTTGAACATTTATTGTCTAAGCTGAGACTACAAGATTGATTGCATCCAAAACAATTATTTTTTCTGGATTGGTTTCCTCCAGTTCATGGCCCTCCAAAATTCTATGGTAAAATCATTTACGATAATGCATCTTGAAAGCTCTTATTATCCCTACATCACATGGTTGGATTTTTGATGTCATGTTAGGGCATAAAAAATAGCTCAACATCTTGTAATCCTTCAATATTGTTTGGATGGGTTGGACAATTATCTATCACCAAGAAAATTTTTCTCCCACGCATTTTTTTGTCAAGCCACCGAACATATTCCTTAAAAAGCACCCCAGTCATCCACGATCTTTTGTTGGCATGTGTGACACCCCGTGTCACGGGATAAATGGTTGGGGATTAAACTATTTGAATTGGGGTGAAATTGCAAGAAATGAAAACTTGGAGGAGACTTTTGTAAGAAGTGGGAAGCATGGGGGCTAAATGGATATTGTACAGTTTAGTATATAAAGGTGAGAATATTGCATTTTCCTCATTTTCCTTCATTTTGAACGTTGAAGAGAAGAGAGGGTAGAGAGAGAAGGTCCAAAGGATAGAGAGAGAAAGTGAAGATTTGGCGAAATTGAGCTAAAATCCGGCTAATTGGTAAGATTATGCTTCCATTTATGCTTCAATTTCATTATTAACATCTTTCCCCCACCTTTTATTGAGTAATTGAAAATGGAGATTTTTGGGTTT
>WYDK02052001.1:0-13609 GCA_009867345.2 Toxicodendron radicans | reverse complement strand
TAGCTTATATTGAGTTTTGTAAAGAAAAAGAAAAACCGCGGTATACTTTTACTGTATATTTGCTGTATATATATATAGATGAAGTATTTTCATGAGATTTTCATGCATTAGCTAGAAAGAATAGAATGCATTATAGGAGCCGAGTGCTAACTTTTTGTGAATCAAAGCGTTCAGTTGTCTTTTCCTGTTGTGAAGGGGTCAATGCGCTTGGCTCTACCGAAAGAGTCAAGCGTATACTTCTGCAAAGAACTCATTATGATGTCCAACAAGGGCAAAAAGAGATTGGAGCAGCTCATGTGTCTTAGTCTGAAAGAGCCGAGTGGTGAAAAATGGCTGTAATGTAGGCGTCTGTGCATACAATGTTTTTCGGATGAATGAAGCATCTATAATGTTCGTTTCCCTTAGTAGATGATCCTTAGTTTACTATTGAGTATGACAATAACTCGTTCAGCTCGACATAGTCTGTTCGGTAAATTCTAAGTGACTTTTGATGACACGAGCCCTACGATTTTGTCATTCTTGATGGCAAATTTATCACCACATGTACAGCTCCAAGTTTAGATCCGTTTTGGCGAGAGTTTCAAATTGCGAGACGTTTTTTGTTCCTCTGAAGAGGCGCCACGTGCACCTTCCAAAAACGACATTTCTTTTATCGAGGCAACATTTTTCCTTTTAAATTCAGGTTTTACCTCTCACATTCCTCCATCTTTCTTTCTTTTTCTTTGGTGTGGAGAAAAGCTTTTGGCGATGGCGTCTTCCGTTTCTAGCTGGTAACTTTCTTAGTCTTTTGCGTTTTATACTTGTCTTTCTAGGGTGTTTTTAGGAGGAGTTTCGGGTAAAGGTTTCTGGGGATTTCCTAAGGATTTAAAATCCTTTTGAGTTTGGTGGTCGTGGGTTTTGCGAAAGGGGAGTTTCAGCGACGGGTGTTTTGGTGGGTTTTGGTCTGAAAGGTTATATTAGGGCGTTTTTTAGGCGGAGGGTCATTTTTCTGACTAGTTTTGAGATTTTTCCCTCTGATTGGTCGAGCTGAACGGAGTCAATCGTTCCTTTTTTATTGCTAGGAGGAGCCGAACGTGACTTTCATCACCCAATTCCTTCCTTGGGAGTGGCGAATTCTCGTTTGGAGCCAGGTCAAAAGGGATTTTGCCTTTCAGTAACTATTGCGAAGCCGTATGGCATATTACTGCTCGAGGTCTTGGTGGAACCGAACGGTTTCTATTTGGAAAATCGGTCGTGTCGTTCGTTGGGACAAGACAGTGTGGAGCTAGTAAAGCCAAGGGGTTTATTTCGAACCGTTCCTCCCTTGTGGCCGAGCGGTTTCTATTTGGAAAACCGGTCGTGCCGCTCGTTGGAATAAGACGACATGGAGCTAGTGGAGCCAAGAGGTTTTATTTCAAACCGCTCATCCCTTGTGGCCGAACCTATCAGACCGCTCTATTTGGTAAAGCAAGCAGTGCTCGCTTTAGCCAAGGTTCCAATCCTTGGAATATAGCGAGTGAGGCATTGGGAAAATTCTGGAATTTTCCGTTCTGCACGTGAGGAGCCGAGCGCTTCCCCCTGCTCTTTTGGTTGTGTAGAACGCTTGGAGTAGTAATTTTTTTATTCTTTCATCCGCTCTCTGGTAAGGAGCTGAGATCTTCACTTTCACATTGGTAGAGCCAAGCACATGGTAGGAGTGTTTAACTCAAGTATTTTTTACTTTTTGTCTGGTTACAGTATTTGATGGAGCCAGGCGAGATGGCTGGAGGCAATGACTTTGATGATTGCCCAACACATCTTGTAGACCTGAACGAAATAGACACTGGAACATGTAGTGTCAGCGTAGCTCAACCCTGGGTTCCTGTTGGTGTGAAGGGGCCGATTCCCAATGTAATTCTAGTGATGATTTGAGTGACACCTCCGATATTGATGCAGCAGGGGTTGAGCCGACCTCTACCGTTCATGGAATAGGTGAGCCAAGCCGTCCTGGTGAGGGATTTTAGTTGACAACCCCCCATCCGCTTTAGATCAGGGTGAAATACCCCGACTAAGATACTTGTACCAGATTCCAGCTTCCTTGGATATTAGAGCCCCGAGTGAGGTTGAAAGGGTGGATTGGAACGTGCCTGGCTGGATTAGTATTTATGAGTAGACCATGATGGATGGCTTTAGGTTCCCAATACCTGACTTGGTTCGTGACGTTTTGCATCATTACATGATAGCTCATTCACAGCTCATGCCAAACTCCTGGCGGACTTTATTGACTCTTGAAGTCTTGTGCGCTCAGCTCGGAGTGGTTTTTACTGTGAAAGACCTATTGTTCTCATACTACCTAAAGGAGCATGACCGAGAAAGGGGTCGCTATCTGTTGCAATTGAGGCAGGACGAGCACCACTTGGTGACCGACCTTAAGATTTATGGTAAGAGATGGAAGGATACGTATCTCTACGTCCTGGGGGACCTGGTTTTTGAGTCGAGCGGTCCAGGCAATATACCTTATAGTTGGTAAGCTGCTGGTGAGCTTGAGATTTGTATTATGCGCCGAAGTGTTAACATAATCTCATTACTCATTTTCTTGCAGATCTATCTTACACCAAGACGGTGGTGGGTTTGCTTGCCGAGTCGCACACAACAAATTTTAAGTTTGCCAGCGGAGGAGTGAAACTATAAGGTGGTGATGTCCGAGTCAAGTCTTAGGACCAGTTACCTTTGGAAATATATTGCGGAAGTTCCAGAAGGTACCCCCTAGTTGCTAGTGCAGCCAAACTTGTTTACTCTATTCGTTCGGTATTGCAACCTATTAATTTTTGGTAAGTCCTTCATCTTCCCTTTAACTACCGAAGAATTATCCCTTGTAGAGGCGAGAATGAAAGGGCTTTTTGAAATCCCGACGCCAAAGAGCTGTTGGAGGAGCGGCGATCTGGAAAGAAGATGAGGAGGAAATCAGTGTCGTCTTAGTCGATTCCTCCTATGCCCGACCAAACGTTGCAGGACTCTATTGCTCCTTTGTCATCACAAGTGGCGTCAACCAGGGTCGACCTTATGGATGAGGATGAGCAGGTGAAGGTAACTTTTCCTGCTCATGCTTCATCTTATTCTGATCCGTCATTCGTGGTAGGCATTAAGGACTCGCTCATTTTGCCCGAGGATGATCGGTGACTGGGTGAGATAGAGGTTGCTCATGCCGCTGACTGGAGCGTAGCCCAGTTCCACCAAGTAGTTTTTCTTGTTGCTTTTGACTTGTTCATTCAATTCTTACTTACCGCGTTGTTTTAAACCAGGCTTTAACAGGGGGATTCTTCCTTAGCAAGACCATTGCCGCTCAGGAAAAGCGGAACCAAGATTTGTCCAACACTAATGCTCAACTCAGGAAGCAGTTGGTCCAGGCTGGGGAGGTTGAGAAGGAACTGAGGGAAAGTCGAGCTGTTGTCCAGGAGAACCTTCAATCTGCTCGGGCTGAGTTGGAATCTGCTAGGTGTGAATGGGAAGCTCAAAACAGTTGCTACTGAGGCTGTTCTGAAAACGCGAGCGGAGTTGATAGTTGAATTCAAGGATAGGAAAGGTACTGAGTGGGACTCGAACGAGGAGATTGAAATTTATCAAACTTTCCTAAACGAACCTGACGAAGGGGAGCCGGGTGAGCCAGAAGGTGATGGATCGGGGCCCGTGGATGATGGGACTTGTCCGAGTGATCCAGCAGTTGATTTATGACTTTGTGTACACTTTATTTTGGTCGTTTCGAGCGCACTTCTTTTGTACTTAACAAAGTTTTAGTGGAATTAAAAGTATCATGTTTTGCTCATTTCGATTTTGCTTTGCACAAAATATTGGGTTAGTTAGACGCGGGGTTTGGCCCCTGTAGCCCGTAAAGGAGTTGGAACACTGAATAATAAACTGAATAACCTCTTATTTAATTTCGAAATGTAATTGAGGGGAGTGGACAGGACCACTCAGACACTCATTCATATTTATTGATGCCGAGCTAGAATGTCTCAACAATGATACAACTTCAGATGCTTTGCGTTCCAACTATTATTGATGATTCAGCCTTCAGGTGTTTGCAGTTTGTAGGCACATTTTCCAACAACCTGGTTGATCTTGTATGGTCCTTCCCAAGTAGGGCCTAGTTTACCAGTCCCAATCTCCTTTGTATTTTGAAATACTTTGCGCAAGACCCAGTCGCCGACTTTGAACACCTTAGCTCGGACCTTTTTGTTGTAATACCGAGAGACCTTCTATTGGTAGACTGCATTACGTAGGAGTGCTTGCTCTCTAAGGTCGGCTGTCGTATCTAGGTTGTGGCAGATGAGTTGATCATTTGTGCTCTTGTCTAACCATTGAATCCGAGGTGAGAGAACTGAAACTTCAACTGGGATGACAGCTTCTAAACCGAATGCTAGAGAGAAAGGAATTTCTCCCGTTGGTGTCCATGCCGTAGTGCGGCAAGACCACATCACTCTTGGAAGTTCGTTTGCCCAAGCTCCCTTTGTTTTCTATAGTCTCTTTTTCATATTTTGGACGATGGTCTTGTTGGATGCTTCTGCTTGTCCGTTCGCCTGGGGGTACCGAGGGGTTGAAAAGCTGAGCTTGATTCCCCATGTCTCGCAGAACTCTTGAAAGTTAGAGCTGATGAATTAGGAGCTGTTGTGTGTAACTATCTCTTTCGGTAACCCAAATTTGCAGATGATGTTTTTCCATAAAAAATTCTTCACCTCTCAGTCTCTCACATGAGCGAATGCTTTTACCTCTATCCATTGGTTGAAGTAGTTCGTGACCACCAGCATGTAGATGCGTTGCCCGGGAGCGGTTGGGAGTTTCCCGACTATGTCCATCCCCCACTTCATAAAAGGCCAAGGTGCGAGGATGAATCTCAATTACTCGGGTGGAAGATGAGATATTTGGGTAAAACTTTGGCAACTGTCACAATGTCTACTATAGTCTGCTGAATCGGTCCGCACGGTGGGCCAGTAGTACCCGACAATCAATGCCTGATGGGCCAGGCTTCTTCCCCCAGCATGGTTACCACACTCTCTTTCATGTAGTTCGGCTAGCACTTGTTTGACTTCATTTGGTGTGATGCACTTGAGGTACAGTCTGCTAAACGATCTTTTTAGCAAGTGGCCTTCAAGAATTGTAAATCGGGCTGCTTTGGACCATATCCTTCGTGCTGCATTCTTATCACTGGGCAGCTCGTCTTTTTCCAAGTACCGAATAATAGGGGTCATCCATGAATCCTCAGAGTTGATAAGTGCAGCTGTGAGTGTTTCATTCCGTCCAGCTAGTGAATGAAGGTGTATCAGAGGAATGGACATTGAGGTGGAAGTTTGAAGGGCTGAGCCGAGGTTGGCTAGTGCATCTGCATGTATATTCTCCGCTCGGGGTATTTGTGTGATGGAAAACTCCTCAAACGCCTCTTGTAGTTCTTTCACTAGGCTGACGTAGTGAGTCATCTTAGAGTCTCTTGCTTGGAAGGAGCCTTGGAACTGGTTGACAACTAGTTGGGAATCAGATTTGACTTGAATTTTTCTGATTCCCATATCTTTAGTGAGTGAGAGGTCAGCGATCAGAGCTTCATATTCGGCCTCATTATTCATGGCCTTGAATCCTCAACGGATTGATTGTTGAATGACGTCTCCGTGCGGTGAAATGAGGACCAGTCCCAGTCCACTCCCATTAACATTGCTCGAACCGTCTATTGAAAGAGTCCAAGCAGTTGAGACGTCTTCTGTAAGACATAATAGCTCATTCTCCGCCTTTTGAGAAGTGTTAGGTGTGAAATCCGCAATGAAGTCGGCTAACACTTGGGACTTGATGGCAGTCCGAGATTGGAACGATATGTCAAACTCACTCAATTCTATTGCCCAGTGAGTAAGCCGACCCGAGAGTTATGGTCTGTGCTGAACCTTTTTCAAAGGGAAGGTCATTAATACTACGATTGGATGGCATTGGAAGTAGGGTTAGAGCTTTCTGGAGGCGATGACCAAAACCAATGCCAGTTTTTCAAGTTGGATATATCTCGTCTCAACATCAAGTAATGATTTGCTTGTATAATAGACTGGGAGTTGTTTCCCGTTCTCCTCTCGGATGAGGACTGCCGAAATGGCAGTTTTGATAGGAGCGGAGGCGATGTCAAATATCTTTTCAGTTGCTGCAGGTCCTCTTCGCAAGCTGGGGTCCATTCAAACTTTTGGGATTTTCTTAGTGTGGCAAAGAAAATGTGGCATTTGTCGGCCAACTTGGAGATGAACCGGTTTAGTGTGGTGGTCCGTCTGTTCAATCGCTGTACATCTTTGATACAGGTTGACGAAGGGATGTTCAACACGACTCGAATTTGGTCAGGGTTGGCCTCGATACCGCGTTGAGTGACCATGTAACCCAGAAATTTTCCAGAGGATACCCCAAACGAGCACTTGGTTGGGTTCAATTTCATATTATACTTTCTCAAGACGTCGAAAGCTTGTTGGAGGTGGCCGAGGTACTGTTCGGCGATCAAAGATTTCACCAGCATATCGTCGATGTACACTTCCATGGAGTCCCCTAATTGATTGGCAAACATCTTGTTGACAAGGCGCTGATAGGTCGCTCCAGTGTTCTTTAGGTCGAACGACATTACTTTATAACAATAAATACCCCTTTCAGTGATGAAGGCAGTCTTCTCTTGGTCGTCTGGGTGCATAAATATTTGGTTGTACCCGGAGAAGCGTCCATGAAGCTGAGTAGCTCATGGCCAGCTGTTGTGTCTACTAACATGTCAATATGAGGCAATGGGAAGGAGTCTTTAGGGCATGCTTTGTTGAGGTCGGTGAAGTCTATGCAGACCCTCCACTTTCCGTTCTTCTTTTGACAAGCACCACGTTTGCGAGCTAGTCGAGGTACTGTACTTCGTGGACAAAGCCGTTACTGAGAAGCTTTTCTATTTCCTCATTAATGACCCGGTTCCTCTCGGGGGTGAACTTTCTCCTCTTTTGCTTTACAGGTGGATGGTCGGGGTCAGCATTCAGTTGGTGAACTATTGCTTCGGGGATGCTTCAGGTCATATCTGAGTGGGACCAAGCAAAACAATCTTGGTTCTTGATGAGGAAAGCTATGAGTTTCTCCAGGATGTCAGGTCTCAACTTGGCTCCTACTTGCGTCTTTTTGTCTGGGTGGTCTAGATGGATTTGCACTACATCTAACTCTTCCATTGCGGGCATGTCTGGTTCGACTTTTTCGGAGGAGCTGGACTGTAATAACTACAATTCCTGTTGTTTACCCTTAAGGGCAGTTTGATAATAACTCCGGGAAGCCCCTTGGTCACCTTTAACTTCTCTAATCCCCCATTTTGTTCATAACCGAACGGTCTGGTAGAAGGTTGAAGGAACCGCTCGCATCTCGTGGATCCAAGGTCAACCCAGTATCACATTATACGGGGAAGGACAGTCTACTATCATGAAAGTGGTCTGCATGTTCACTTCTCCAACGTAGACATGCAAAGAGATTTATCCTATTGTGAATTTCTGTTCTGAGTTGAATCGGACTAAAATTGTAGACCTTCGGCTTATATTCCTCTCATCAATCCCCATGACTCTGAGTGCTTCAAGGAATAATATGTTTGCCAATGAGTCGCTGTCAACTAGTATCTTTTCACCAAAATGTTGGTGATCAGTAGAGTAATCACCAGGGCATCATGATGTGGGTGGGCTAGAACCTGGCTCTCATTATCGATAAATTCGATGGTCTGGTCTGATGGCCCTTGTACAAAGGTTGGTGTTGAAGGAGCTGAGGGGTTTGTTGCTACTCGCGTATGCTGGTTTACTGCGTAATAGCTAACTCCGCTTACCTTCAAACCGTCGGATATCAAATTGCACATTCCCTCTGGGATAGGATCTTTTATAGGTGTAACCTCCCAGTTCTTATTGGCGATTGTTTCTTTTCCCTTATCTGTTAGTATCTCCCGAAGATGGCCCTTTTTCAATAATTCTATAACTTTAAGCCGAAGGCAATGCAATCCACGGTGTTATGGCCGTGGTCGTTATGGAATTCATACCATTTTGACTTATCGCGAGGAACTCATTGTTTTTTATCTTGGAGGGCCATCTAACGGTGTTTCCCATAGACTTCATGACTGCTACTACTTCGATTGGCTCAATGTTCAAGTTATACTCAGGCATCTGTCGTGCTGCTTGGATGGGCGCTCTATCGTTGGGATGGGCCGGACGGCGTTCTAGAGGACGTCTAGTATCATATGGTTTTCTCCTATCCTGGTTGGTTACCAACCGAGCTGGGTAATTTTCTCTTTTAACATTCTATCACTGAAGACCAGCTCTTCCCGATTGTCGATCTTCTCTAGGTGAATGCTTGACTCAATTCTTCTCGTCTTCTTCCCATCTGATTTTCGTTTTAGCTCCAGCCAGGACATCTCCCATATTTCGGACACTGTATTTGGTCAGCTCTTTGTAGAGCTCATTGTCGGGCAGTAGACCCTTCCTGAACTCGTCGATCCCGGTTTCTTGATTGTAGTACAGGATGAAACCTTTCTCTCTATTGAAATGAGTCAGATACTCTTTTAAGGGTTCTCCTCGATGCTGGTAAATTCTGTATAAATCGCTTGACAGCTTTTCAAACCTTTTACTACCGGTGAACTGCTCATTGAAGGTGTCCGTTAGTTGGGCAAAAGAGGTGATCGTGTTGTTCGGTAGGTTGATATACCATTGAAGGGTCGGCCTCATTAGGCTGGAACCAAAGCTTTTGCATATGCATGCCTCACGTAAATCTTGGGGAATGGCAAGTGCGAACATCCTTTGTTTATAGGAGGCTATGTGATCGTCAGGGTTGGTGGTTCCATCATAAAGCTTCATGTTAGGAAAGGCAAACTTTTGAGGCATTTCTACAAGGGCAATGTCATCTACAAAAGGTGAATCTGCAAAGCTTTGTAATCGCCTCTTCTTGAGATGAGCCGGCATACCAGGGATGCGATGGACCATACCTTACAGCTCCGCTATTCTCTTGGAGAGTGCCTGTTCCATCTGTGTCGCCACGGGCTGCTGGGCCATGCTTCCTACATAGGGGAACACGTTGGGGTGAACCGGGTTTATGTGTATGTTTGGGCCAAGCAAACCCATGTTCAAGGACGAGCCGAGCTATGTGGTTGGATCGGACGACCCTTTACCGGACTGATTCTGGAGGGTTTGATTGAGGTTGAAGGGTGTTTGTAACTGATACCTTTGCTGCGGGGCGTGCAACTCATTCTCCACAAGTTCACTAGGTGGTACCAATCCGGCCCCATTTAAGTGCTCCACACTAAGCTTACTGGTTGGAGCCAAATGGAGAGGGTGTTGCCTCATGGATTCATGTGCGGGTGTCTCAAGAGTCTACATGAGTGGGGCCGAGACCCAGAATCTTTCTGGTGCCTGCCCTGGAACAAAATCAAGTGAGTAGAACCGGTTTATTCTTTCTTGCAACTTTTGATTTACAGCTCGTACAGCGGCATTCTCTGCCTCCAGACTTTAGAACTTGTAGGCGTTTTCTTGCACAATGGCGGTGAGAGCGACTATCTAGGATGCGATGTCGGGGGTCGGGGCGGTGTCATCCGTTGTCATGATGGATGTACGGGAAGAAAGATCCAACGATGCGGGTCGTAAGGCGAAAGATTGAAAGGGCCCCACAGTGGGAGCCAAACTGTAGACGGTAAAATCTACGGTCGATTCGGAAGGGACTAATCTGGTACTAAATGAGCCACTGGCAACCAGATGGACCTACACAGAGAAAGTAAGAAAGCGAAGTTATGGGGAAACACCGGTGTGGTGTCTGCCGTAGGCACTCCGACGCTCAAGTCAGCAAAGCTAAAGGTAATTTAGTAGGGGTTTAAGAACAATGGTTATACCTTGGGGAGGCGAGGGACAGGTTGAGACTTGATCAGAACAAGGCCAAAAGGCAAGAAAATCGAGATTCTTGGGAGTAAGAATTTAAGAGCTAGTCGAAGTATGTCGTTTCTAAATGAATTTTGAAGGGAGTGACCCCTGTTTATATAGTGAGCTCAGCGTATTAGAATCCTAATGGGACTCTGAATCCTTTCGGGAAAGGAATCTGGTTTTAGGAAGGAAATCATTGAGACTTGCCTTTCTTGATCAGTGTTCCAATTCATGTGAGATTCGGGATCTTGTATGTATTAGGAATTCAATAGGATTCTGATTCCTATTTTGGGGATATGTATGGATTTCCGGGCCTGGACCCAGTTTGGTTTAGTTAGTTGGAGGGCCCAACTTCGGAAGTGATCAACCCAAGAGGTGGATTAAGGATCAGGCCCAATCATAATTAGACTAGGCCCTGGGCCCTTTTTTAATGTTAATCTCGTTATTGGGCCTCGTTAGGCCCGATACGATTTTTGGTCCATACAATTAATTGATGAATTGATTAGAATTAATTAATTGATTAATTGATTAATTCATTAATTGATGAAGTGATTATAATTGATTAATTCATTAATTCATTAATTGATTAATTGATTAATTGAGGAATTGATTAATTGATTAAAATTGATTAATTGATTAATTAATCAATTGATTAAAATTAATTAATCGATGAATTTATTAGAATTGATTAATTGATTAATTGATTAATTGCGATAAATTGATTAGAATTGATGAATTGATGAATTGATTAGAATTGATTAATTGAATTAATTAGAGTTGATTAATTAGAATTGTTTAATTAATTAATTTATTTATTTAAGAGAATTGATTAAATGATTAATTGATTATAATTCATCAAATGATCAATTGATTAGAATTGATTAATTGATTAATTGCTTAGAATTGGTTAATTAATGAATTTATTAGAATTAATTAATTGATAAATTTATTAATTGATTAATTGATTAATTAATTAATTGATTTATTAACTAGAATTGATTAATTAAGTTATTGATTAGAATTGATTAATTGATTAACTTACTACAGTTGATTAATTGATTAAATGATGAATTGATTAAAATTGATTAATTAATTTATTAATTATAATTAATTATTTGATTAATTTATTACAATTGATTAATTGATTTATTGATTACAATTGATTAATTGATTAGAATTGGTTAATTGATTTATTGATTAGAATTGATTAATTAAGTTATTAATTAGAATTGATTAATTAAGTTATTAATTAGAATTGATTATTTGATTAATTGATTATAATTGATTAATTAATTTATTGATTAGTATTGGTGAATTGATTAGAATTGATTAAGTGATTAATTGATGAATTGATTAGAATTTTGATTAAGTGACTAATTGATGAATTGATTAAGTTATTAATTGATGAATTGATTAGAATTTTGATTAAGTGATTAATTGATGAATTGATTATAATTGATTAGAATTGATTAAGTGACAAGATTTTGGGTGAAGGTAATTTACTTGAATTTGGGGTGCTTTTGTTGGGAAATGAAAGCTTGGAGGAGACTTTTGTAAGAAATGAGAAACATGAGGGTTTATGGGATATTTTGCAGCTTAGTATATAAAGGTGATAATATTGCATTTTCCCATTTTTCTTTCATTTGGGTGATATTTCTTTCATTTGGGCGTTGAAGAGAAGAGAGGGTAGAGAGGGTAGAGAGAGAAAGTGCCAAGAGTAGAGAGAGAAAGTGAAGATTTGATGGAATTGAGCTAAAATCTAGCTAATTGGCAAGATTATGTTTCCATTTATGCTTTTATTTCATTATTATCATATTTCTCCATTTTTAACTGAGAAATATAAAATAGGGGATAATGGGGATGAATTTGAGATAGATAATTGTGTTAATTGAAGTAGTATTTGGCTGTGTATGTGAAGGGAATGTAGTAGGTGTAATGTGGGATAAAAAGGGAATAATTGGGAGAGAAAATCGGGAGATCCGTGGTGGACAATCTGGAAAACCTAGATTGTCATCGCGGCAAAGTTCATATTTGAGGTTGTCGCCGCGGCGATAATGGGTTGTTGCTACGGCGAAGTTCATGTGAATAGTGAAGTTCATCATTTTCCAAAATGTCGTCGAGGCGAAGAAAGGTCTTCGCTGCGGCGACAAACTCTCGGGTCTATTGTGTTTTGGGGGTATAAGTGCAAGGTTTGAAACTTGTCAAGTAGACAGGGGTATGAATGCAATAATTCAAAGGTTGAGGGACCTAAATGAGATACTGGAAAACTATATGGGGTTAATGGAAAACTAGAAAAGTTCATGGAAATAATGGAAAATTTGAGGGGGTAAAATGATATTTTCCAAAGAGAGACTAAATTAATATTTGCCAAGAACCAAAGTTTTATGGAATTTTTATGAGTGATTGGTATTCAAGTATAAGAGGATTTATATAAAATGAAGTTAAATTGACCTCTTGGTATTAGTATTATTAATGATTGTTGTGGATTTCGACAAGGAGATCTCGGCAAGGAGAATCCTTTAGACCCTGGACAAGGAAGATGAGCGTGACAGTAGCTTTGATCAGGTGAGTGGATTATCTAGTCTCCTTAGAGATTTATATTCGGTTTGTAAGACGCTTAGATTGGTATTGTTAAATTTATGTATATCTATGGCATGAGTAGTAGGTACGCATGGCAAGGATTGAGAAATGACTAAATTATGGCGCAATGTCGATAGATTGAAATACGGATGAGTTGGTAAGTAGTTGAGTTGGAAATAAATTGGGCTTGGTCAGCAGCGTGTGCTAGTGAAGTGATCAACAGGTGAGGGTTCCACTTATGCTGAGTGCGCTGATTGACCCTCGTGTTATAAACCTGTGAGCTCGCGGTGGGGGTTCCACCTATGTTGGGAGCGCTGGGTGACCCCCAGAGCAAAGTGTTGATATTTGTAATTATCTAGTGGGTGAGGCTGGCGTAGTAGTTGTGACTCTCCAGCGAGTGAGGCTAGAGAGTGTATTGGTGATTATTCAACGGATGAGATTGGAGGGATAGTTGTGTTGATCCAGCGGGTGAGGTTGGAGGTACAGTTGTGTATTTAATGATCCTCGATCATTAAAAGGTGATGCAAGGATGTGAACTACATCGTCGAGAATGAGCGACTCCGAATTAAGAGAAATTATAAATGAATGGTTAAGAGCTTCCTCGTGCGGATTGAGGGTTGTGAGTTATTTCATTATATATTGTATTATTCACTCACTGAGCTTTCTAGCTCACTGTTTTAGTGTTTTTCCCTCCAAGTTTGCATTCAAGGTTTGCGAGGTGCAGACGACACGCTTTCAGCTGGATCTCTGACGCATGTTCATCAACATAATGTTTGTACATAATAGTTGCACTCCGATACAACTTTTATGTAAATTGCTTTGTAATAAATGATATTTTAAATTTATAATTGTTTTTGGAAAAATGTCACACCCCCTCCCGAGTGGTCCTTACCCTACCAAATCATGGCGCTCTGTGGGACTCGGATCTCGAAAGGAGGGTGAGTTTTTTTTTTTTTTTTTGAGAAACTTTTAATAAAATAAAATAAGACTTTCTTTAAACAAATCTTAAGCAAAGTTATTTTACATGCCAAATAGGAAATACTGTATCAGAATTGTCTACATGACAAGCAGTATGCTGAAGTGCACAAACATGCGTCTGACCACCGACCTACACTGGAGGATGCAACTCGACTCTAGGACACTGACCTGGAGGGGGAGGG
>WYDK02051990.1:0-13609 GCA_009867345.2 Toxicodendron radicans | reverse complement strand
GAAGGATTCTTGTAAAGTCAATCTCCTTTTAGAAAAAGAATTCTTGAAATCTTAACTTCCTAAACCAAATGGATTTTTCAATTCCTAAAAGATAAGATCATAATCAGCACATTAGGAATACCAGCACAAAGAGAAAAGTGTTTAATAGAGAAACAAAAATCTTTCACATTAAAGGCAACACAAATAACGTTAAAGAGGAAACAAACGTTGTTGGTAGATTGTGCTCACATTACAGCCGGATGTGCTCACTTTGAAAGGTTCATAGTTTGACAAATAAAACTTACATGTACAAATAATCTTTAAAACAATAAAGAAATGAATTTTGTGGGTGGTGGTGAATGATGATTTGTGTAAGTGAAACAACTAGTATATGCATAAAGAATTATTATAGGAAAGGCTCTAGGAAACCTAAAGAACAAAAGATGCAGTGTCTATTGATACTAATAGTGTGATTTACTTTATCTTTTTTTGTTTTTGTTTTTTGAAATACAATTGCCTCTTTAAATATAGTTCTTTAATTTGTAAATGGTGCTTGTGTTTGTTTAGAGAGAGACTTTTATTTCCAGGCATGAATGAAATTTGGAAAATTTCATTTAATGCTTTAAACTTACCATGCCTAATTATTTCCAGGTTCCAAAGGACAAGGAAGAACTTGCTGCTCTTCAAGCAAGTCTGACAAAGCGTTTTGCAATGGATACTTACAAATTTACAATAAAGGCCGAAAGGAGTTGGACCCCAACAAAATTCTCTCTAATCATGATGTTCAATCACTTGTGTTTATTTTGTTGTGTTTTTTTGAATATTTATTTATTTTGTTGGACATGATGAATGTTTAATTGTTTATTTTGTTATTGTTATAATTTTATTTGACATGATGGATGTTTAATTGTTTATTTTGTTGTTATAATTTTATTTGATACAATGAATGTTTATTTGTAGTTATAGTTATAAATTTTAATTATAATTGATTATTATTTATTAGGGGTGTAATTGTAGTTTTTTAAAGTGTAATTGTCGATTTTAAAATAAAGGGGGGATAGTTGCAAATTTATCGGGTTCCGATTTCGGTTCCTTAAGCTAGAAACCGACAGGTTTTGGTTTAGGTTCAAGTTCAGGTTCCAGTTCCTAGCAATTTCGGTGGGTAACAGGAACCGCTCATCCGTAAGTAGAAGAGTATATATATATATACTTGGAAGCTAATTCTTTTGGGTTGTGAATTGAGATCACTCTTCTACTTCTTAAGAGTAAGGTTTGTTTTAAACCGGATATCTGATGTGGTTTGCCTGTTTTATGATGTGATCGAATTTTTGGATTGGGATAAAATCGATCAGAATCTGATCAGGTTTTTGACTAATCTGGTTTTGATCTGATATGAATTTTCAGATTGGATCAAACATATATACAATTTTGATTCGAATTCGAATTTGAATTTTCAAAAGATTGATTTTAACAAATTCATTTTACAAATTAAATTTTTTTTTAAAAAAATTCATTTGAATAAAAAATGTTTTCTTTAATAAATTTCATTTAGCAAGTTTGGAGACTGAAAGTTTGGCCTTGCAGGTTGGGTTTCATTTTTTTTTCTCAAAAAGGGAAGCCTTAGCTGCCATACCACTAGGCCTTGTAGCTGCTGCTGACGGCGGTGATAGCCCTTCGCCCACACCTGGGTTTGCGTCGACTATCGTAGCAGCCTTGAAACGCAATAGTTGTGCACAAATTGCGTATGTTGCATTGCCGGAGCAGATCCTTGAATCCAACCAAAACTTACCACACTAACGTCCTTGAATTCGATTGGAACATGCACACACAACATTCAACCATACCAACAGCTGAAATAAGTACCTAACATCCATGAATTTGGCCACCACCTAAAGTCCATGAATCTGACCATCGACATATATATACGATTCAACCACAATCATCAATCATCGCAAATCGGCCAAAAAAAAAAGGGTTTCTAATCTTAAATATCATCTTGTGACTCACGGTTGATAGACAAGAAGATCTAGGTCTCTATGTATACCAAAACAAGATTGAGAGGTGGAGATTGTGTGGAAGAGAAAGTGTGAAAATCGTCGAAGGTCGAACTCGCTATCATTGGATGAGTGTAAACAAAGGAGTGAGAGCGTTGACCGCTGCTGGCGCTTGGTTGAGTGTAAACGAATGAAGAAGTGAGAGAACTGAAGGGGTAAGTCGTAAGTGAAAATGGTGTGAGAGAGCTGATTGGGTTTAGAGGATTGGGTAAGTGAAAACGGTGTCGGGTAAGTACCCATTTGTTTCAATAGTCTACCTCTATTCTATTCACTATCTTATTTAAGCAAATACCAAATACACGTTTGTTTTAATATTCCACAAATACTATCCAAATTTCATTCTATTCCAAATATTTTTTAAAATTCAAATTATTTTTTTTTTAAATTTTATTCCAAAAAATTAAATTGTAAAAACTAACAAAAACACCCATACCCAAAAGTTTATAGTCGGCCACCGCCAGTCGACTACATAATGACGCTCGGCCGACTGGAAATGGCCGACTGTGTGCTGTTATGGACTTTTCCGGCCATGGATCTGCCTTACCGACGCAAGACCGGCCAAATCCGATCAGCTGTGCGTCGTGACAGTGCCTGCTGTCGGCGGTGGCGATCGACAACCTCTTATGGGTGGGGTGCATTTGTTATTTTTTAAACTTTTATTGTGGGTCTATTTAGCTATTTTAACAAATATTGAGGTTAACAAATAATATAAATATTTCCTAAAATATACTAAAAAACCTTTTAAATTTTTTTTACCAAACACATTTTCATATTCAAACACTATTCTATTAAATACTACTCACCTACTATTTACCAAATGCTATTGAGAATACTATTAAAAAAAAAAACAAAACAAAGGCTAGTTTTTTTCTTCCTATAAAAATGGTGTACGTGTAAGACATTATGGGTAAATTAGAGATCCGGATTTGAATTTGAAGATTCGATTTTTTTTTTATCTAAGCTGATTCGGTATCAGATCCCGAAAATCTGGATCTTCAATATTACAATTCGAATCTGATTCGGATTTTCGGATATCCAGTTTTTTCGAATCGGATATCGGATTTTTTTGCACACCCTTATTTAAAACGATTTCCTCCTCAAGCTTTCAAAAAATACATGCCAAAGAGTTTCGGATAATAATATTAATAAATACACAAAAAAAATTTTTTTTTGTTACTTTACTAATACTTTCTTTAGTTTTTATTTTAACTATATAAATACCGATATTCATTAACAAATTTTATATAATAAATTATTATTAAAACAAATATTTGAACAGTTAAATAATTATTTTAATTTTCACAATAAAGTAAAAATAAAGACATGACTCATATTACATACTTAAAAACATGAATAAATTAAAAAGGGAGAGGGAAGTATAATAAGTGTTTTTTAAACAAAATTTAGATTTATTTCTTCAATTTTAGAAAGAATATATAATTAGAGAAAGGGTATTGTTGTATTTATTGGTAAAATGGAATGGTTTTCGGTTGGGTTGGGTTGCTTGCACTCAACCATATCCAATTATTTTATAAATGAATTCATCATGCTTAAACGAAAGGAGCTTGGCATGATAAACAAGCATCACTTTGCTTGTATTTCAAAGTAATTGTGATTTGTGAAGCCACTGTACTTGCACTACGATTCTGATCTTCATGAGCACAATGGGTCAACGTCCCACTTTGCATTTATTTTTTGTCAACCGCGTTACCTAAGAAATAAATAATAAATACCTTTCATTCTTGGCCCCGCCCCACTTATATGATTCGCTTGCTCCACCAATAATATTCCTTATAAAATTATTTCTTTATTGTGAATTTAATTTCATTTTAATTCAATCCAAAATAAATCAAGAAAAAAAAAATATATATTAATGAGCTTAATTAGAAATAACCCATTTATAAAGGTTTTTCATTTTAGTGAGTGCTTTTTATTTTTTTTTTAAGAAAGGTTATTGAGCTTGTGGATTTGGTGGAATTCGTGAGGTATTTTATGTGTTTCTGGGTTGATTAAATGTGAAGCAAATCTGAATTTGTATTTTAATTTGATTTGAGGATTTTTAAGTTGAGAGGTGAATATATTAAAAATTATGTTGTTCTTGAAACCCTTTTTTTCCAGGCCACCGTGGTTCTGGTCACGATGGAGGCTTTGGTGTTGGAGGAGGTGTGAAAGGTGGATGTGAAACCCCTAATATGACAATTTCTCACAGAGAGAGTAATCAATAAATGAACACAATTGTGAACAATTAATATGCACAATAGTGAGCAATGAATGTGAGAGAGAAAATGATGTGTAAGTGATAGATACACAAAGATAATAATTGGAATTAAGTTTCCTTTACATAGGAAACTAAAAACTCTATTCCATATAGGAATAGACTACTATTCCAATTAGGAATAGAATCCCCATAGCCAATCATTCCCTTTTCAATTAATTAATTATTAATATTATTTTTTAAATTAATTAATATAAATAAACATATTTATATTAACATTAATAAATATTCAATTAATTAATTCAATTTAAATATACCAAACAAATATATTGATCGTGTGAGATTACCAAAATACCCTTATACATGAAAATGACTAAAATACCTTTTTCATCATTTTCCATGATTCTTTTTATTATCTTCTATGTGTGTGACCCTTAGGCTCCTCATCATATCGGCAGTGTACGGTATTGCGATTAGAACCAAAAAAACCGGCTTACCGAACACAGAACAAGATTGGTCTCTAGCAAGAGATCATGGCCACTCGATAGATTCAGATTCAGCAAAACTGAAACTTGCCAACGGTATGATTACTGTGCAATTCAATCAATTCTTCATCTCTTATCTCATCAAGGCTTGAAGTACAAAATTAGTGTCAACTTCAAATGAGTCCATCAATGTATTCATATCCGATTATCCGAGTGCGACCAAAATATAAAGTGGATTTGAGCACCAACTCAATTCCATGGTGCCACAGATTTGGGGTCGTAATCACTCATCGAATAGCTATATGAGATAATGTCTCCCACACTCGGAAGTGATGAATCCTATGTCGATCCACCATAGTCACGACGTGCTTCTCAATGTGACCAACGACTACCATATTGATAACTCTAAAGAGAATTATGTTGGACTAGTGTCAAACCACACCAATGTTCACGCGTAACACTTCGGTAACCTCAAGTCAAAGGATCACTTGCACCACCATCCGTTAGAGGATTGTTCCATAGACACTGGGGTTACCATCTATATGGAATCCTCTGATAGGTTTGTCTAGCGAACTTGCTCATAAAGCAAGCACCCATGTGTCGCACCAAGTTATCTCTCAATAACTTTGACAAGCGAGATTTGTCACTGTCTTTCAATAGGGTCGTTCAACACGATGAAAGCCTTACCGTATTATTTGTGCCCTTAATTCAGAATAATACTGGGGCTATGGACGTTTTAAGAATGACAATCTTATTTGATCATAGAGTTCTCACTATCAAGATTTTAAACACTTGATACTCTCGTCATGATTCAACCAATCTACGGGCATATATCATTTCATATGATCGTACATACTTAGGGTCTGATATAGAAAATGCCTTTTATTTATAAATTAATCATGTTTTTACAAAGAGTCAATTACAATGTGATTGGCTCTAGGGCACCTACAATAACACCTACATCCAATTTTTCAAGGCAACCTCCTTGAATTTCAACTAGCATCGATTTCACCATTTACACTAGTTTGACAAGATTTCACCTCTTACAATAGTTTAATAGAATTTCGCCTCTAGTTTTACAGGATTTCGCCAATCAAGTGATGATAAAATGTTTGAGAAAGATTGCCTCTTTGATGCAGGCTTATACAAACAAATATAAACAAATATGAACAAATGAACTCTCAAGGATTTTCAATATGAGTACAAATGAGAGTAAGGGTTTTGATTTAAGCTCAAGGGTTTTTCTTTGAGTAGAATAGGACTTGAATGTGTTATTCTCTCTACTTCTTTTGCAACAAATCGCCCTATTTATTGTCATTCTCTCCCTTGATTCAAAAATAGCCGTTGATGCATTTAATGCTCTTTAGAAAAGCTACAGAACCTGGTGGCATGGTCGTGCCATCTTCGCAAACGGTCATTCATAGGATAACAGTTACTTTTTCTCAACATTAGGGTTTTTAGAATGGTCATGTCATCACACGGTATGATCATTCCATCAATGCGCACGGTCATTCCACCATGTGGAATGGTCGTGCGGATTGGCTCATCAAAATCCATCAACATTCCAGAGAGTCGCACAACTACTTGGAACGTTGCCGTTCTTTAGAGGAATAATCTTGAACTACTTATGGTTGTACGAGATGGTCGTTCCGAATTTTCCGCTTGATTTTCACGAAGACTCTTCAAAATTTAGTCAAAGGCACGAAATCATTTTGATTTGAATATCTTTGATTTTTGACTTTTGACTTTTGACTTGATTGGAACGATCATGCTGCTTGGTCATGCTAGAAGAGATAAATTGAATTGATTGGGCAGCAGCATACACGACCATTGGAACAATGTTGTTCCAATCTACATGAACATCTGGGTTGAGTATGCAGTTTGGAACAGTCGTGTTGTCTCATTGCACAGTCGTACCATTTGGAAAACCTGCATTTTGTTTTGGTTATGACATTTGTCATACCTTTTAATAGAGTTAGATAATCAACCAACTTTCTGATTAGGTTTGACATATTAAAACACATGAGGGTTCAACAATCTCCCCCTTTTTGATTGATGACAAAACTAAGCAAAAATTGAGTATCTTGACAAAATGTTAAAGCCATAAACAAAATGTCAAAATAAAATTTGAAATACTCCTCCTGACAATGTGCATTTTCCAACTAGGAGAAGAGCATAAAAAACTCACCCTTAAATTGAGCATACTCTTCAAAGATTTTAAATATATCCAATCATACACAAACGCAATATCTTCACATCAATTCACAACAATTCAAAATTTCAATGTATCCATAAACTCACATCAATTCAAAACAATTCAAATTTTCAATATATCCATAAACAAGCAATCATCAACACTTCAATATCAGCAAACATAATAAAAACTCACTTTAATATCAACAAGCATAAACTCTCAATTTTCTCCATTTCTTGTCCCCCTTTTTGTCAGTAAACAAAAACAATTATAAATGATGAGAAGAAATCCTAATAGACAATCAATAACAGGTATAGAGTAAATGATAACCAAGATAAAAAAAGAAAAAATTAAGTATCCACAAAAATAGGTGTCCAACGGGCACCAATGTATCCCAAGTGCATTTAAAGTTATCCAAACATAAAGAAAAGCTAAAGGATGATGTAAAGAGAGTTGACTATTATCGAGGAGGTGGGAATGATAGAGGATCATCACATAACCAGGAGAGGCCTTGAACCTCTCTTCGAACATTTGACAACTGGCGTTTTATATCTTGAAATTTTGTGTCCAAAAACTCCTTTAGCCGGTCATTTGGATCAGATGAGGTGAAGCTTTGGTGGTTAAGGAATTCAAATTGGGCGTCAAAGTATTCCTTTAATCTTATGAATACTTCGTTGGCTAAGTTCGACTGACTTAAGCTTGGACCAACCTCATGTCTTTCCTTTTTTCTTGGTGGTGCTTCATTAGGAGAGTCAGATTTATCTTCAGCTTGTTCCTCCCATTCTTCTATTTCATCTACCTTTTCTTTTCCCTTGACCAAGACTAATTTTCATTTATCTTTTCTAGCTGATTTGACCATATACATCTTTTGCAGCATAGGTCCATCTATGAGGTGTGTATTATTGAACTCAACTCTCCCATGCTCATCTTCTTCAGTAAAATGCAAGTTAAACTTTGAGCAAATAAATGAGATAAACATCCCAAATTGTATCTCTCCAAAATCCTTAGATTTCCTCCAACAGTTTAATAATCAAGGGAACTAAAAAATTCATACACAAGATGTTCATAGCCACCAATTTTCATCTCAACTAACACATTCAACTTCAATCTAGCTATTCAATCTTGAATCAATTCAATCAATCCTAAACCTTTCAAAATAGACCATTCAAGAGCTCGTTCGAGAAACATACCTCTAGCTTCCATTTGTTTGAATCTCCTTTTTTGCTCTAAGTCTTTGAAAATAACGCCATTCGATCCTAGCCAATTCTCTAAACGTGGAAGAAGAGCTCCAGTGGCAGTCATATTAACTTTTGGCATGGTGATGAGTGATAGGTAAAGATTTGGAGTGAAATAGGATTAGTTTGGAAGTATTTTGAGAGAAAAGGTTTTGGTTTAGAGTGTTTCAATCGTGACTTTTCGTAAGAAATGAACAGTTATATTTATAGAAATCACGAGGCATGGTCATGCGGTCATCGAGCACAATCATACGCAAAACCTCAGAAGCCTAGGGTTAGGGCAACTTGACACTACACGGTCGTACACAAAAGCTGTACGGTCGTGCCTAGGTGTTTAAACCTAAACTTGGCGGTTTATAGGCACAAACGTTCCAAGGAAGTAAACGTTCATACTTTGTGGCATGGGCAAGAAGCACAGTGGTGCCAACTGGTGTAGACTTAGAAAAGTTTTGACACTTACGCACTTTGATTCAAATATTTGAAGCTTCCATAGAACTAGATTCCACAAAAAGGGAGAGGGAGATCCAATAGAATACAGAACAAAGAAAGAATGAGATAACAAAACTCACAAAAAACGGAGATGAATTTATTGATCCAGCAACCTGGCAGCTTCTGATGCCAACATCCCAAGCAAGGTGGTGGTGGGGCACATGGGAGGCAATGAAAGAAAGAAAAAATGAGAGAAGAAAAAAAGAGGGGAGAAAATAAAATAGAAAAAAATAGAAGAAAAAAGAAAAATAAAAGAGGAAGAAAAATAAGAGAACGGTAAAGAAGAAGAAGAAGAAGAGAGGAAAAAAGAAAAAGAAAAAATGAAGAAGAAGATAACGATTCATGAAGAAGAATGGGAACATAAGAGAGAAGAAGATATATATATATATATATATATATATATATATTAGTAGTCGAGCTTGGCTCTGCTCGCCAGCCTAGCCAGCCGAGCCAAGCCTTAAACAAGATTCAACTCGTTGAATATACTGAGCCGAACTCGAGCCGGCTCGGCTCATTATCCAACTAGTTGAGTTCGCATAAATGTTGAGTCAAGCTTTGACCTGCTCAGCTCGGCTGCCAGCCCTAATATCATACCTTTTATACTGTTATTGTAGTAATGATAAATGCCCATAGAATGGTTAAATCATGATCAGGGTATCAAGTGTTTAAAATCTTGATAGTAAGAATCCTATGATCACAATTGATGGTCATTCTAGAAACGTCCATAGCCCTAGTATTATTATGAATTATGGGCGCAAATAATATGGTAAGACTATCATCGTGTTGAACAACCCGGTCAAAAGACAACGATAGATCTCACTTGTTGAGGTTATTTGGTGATAACTTGGTACGACACATGGGTGCTTGCTTTACTAGCAAGTCTACTAGACTGACCCACTAGAGGATTCTATATAGATGGTAACCCCAGTGTCTATGGAAAAATCCTCTGACAGATGGTGGTGCATGCGATCCTTTGACTTGAGACCACCGGAGCACCATACGTGAATATTGGTGTGATTTGACAGTAGCCCAACATAACTCTCTTTAGGGTTATCAATATGGTAGTTGTTGACCACATTGAGAAGCACATTATGACTATGGTGGATCGACACAAGATTCGTCAATCCCAGGTACGGGGGATATTATCTCGGATAGATATTCGATGAGTGATAATGACCCCAAATCTGTAGCCATAGTGGAATTGAGTAGGTGCTCAAATCCGATATAAATTTGATCATTAATCTAATAATCGGATGTGAGCACATCAAGGTAACGAGTTGAAGTTGACACTATTTCTGTACTTCAAACCTTGATGAGATAAAGTACGACGAAAGGTGGTGCGACTAAATCAACCCTAGCAAGTGCACTAGTCGTGTTCAAGTAATAAAGTGATGAGTTCGAGTATCGTCCCATAGAGATCAGAGCAATTATTTGTAATTACCTAAAACTGCCTAAACATTATTTGAGAAAATGAAATTTTAAGTTTTGTAAAAGTAACGAATTAAAAATAACTAAATTATACAATAAAACAATGTGAAGAACTTTGCAGTATTAATGAAGCTAGGGTACAAATTTCCTCCTAATTATGCTGGACAACTATTCTTAATACTTGTTCATGCTATGAATTGGTAGGATTCTTCTAAGGCCAATTATCCTTATTCAGGCATAATATTCAACTTATTATAGATCCCTATTCGGTTACTCTGAAATTAAGAAGCATAAATTCATTAATCCCTTACGACTAATTCGTCCTATTTGGTTATGAATTAGATGTACCACATATTAATCCTAGGATCTCTATTCAATTACTCCTAGTTTTAATATGTTGTGCAGTGTTATTCCAATATATCAATTATGAAATTGAATTAAAAAGTAAACCTTAACTTCTCCATTCGAAACATCATCAAGGCAATTGAATTAATCCACAAATCATAAAGCATTAAACTTAAACTCTTTCACAAATTCATAAACATAAGCTTAGTATTAAGAATACAAATTGTTCAGAACATTATTAGGGTTCCATCCTCCACTAACAAGAGAAATCTACTTCATCCTAAGAATAGAAGAATAAACAGAGAAGAAAGAAAACATATTTAGACTTGAACAAGAAAATAAAATCAAACTCTAAATTCAGATCTTTAGCCTCCAAGTCCCAAGAATGCATTTTCTCCTCTCCAAAATATGCAAAATTCCACCAAGTAATCGTTAATCTCAATGTTACTTATAAAGCCAAAGAGTCTTAAGTGAAAAAGGAAACAAAATAGCCTAAAAAAGCCCTAATCGCGCACGACACAACCTTTGCCATGCATGGCCGAAATTAATTCCTCACAGCCTAGGCCGTGGTGCTCTTTGTCTTTTTAGTTTTTCTCATTATTCCACCACCATGGCCATGGTGAAATACCAAGGCATGGCCATGACCTTAGAAAATGGCAGCTAATCTCATTTTCTTCAAGTTTTAGTCTCAATTTCATTCTAATGCTCCAATAAACTCAATCAAAGCTTGAAAAACACAAAAAAAAAAAAAAAAAACTATTCAAATCAATAGCTGACCATTCACATCTCAAACTTACAAAAACTAACATAAAAGCAAAGAAAATAAATGAGAAATTAACTAAACTACTATAAAAAAAAAACCTAGAAAACATTCAAATTATGCACTTATTAACTCCCCCAAACTTAATCCTTTACTCTTCCCCAAGTGAAGAAAGAAAATTAGAAAAACAAACTCAATAATCATCAAGGATTCGTGGCATTTTCGAAATCAAGGAAAGAAATAAAATATGCTTTGAAAAAAATTCATGCATCCAAACATACAACCTAGCTAGTTGTGCAACTCTAATCTTTCCTCAACTCAATCATGCCTCACCAAGATTTTATACTTAACCCCCTATTTAATTTTTTTTTTCCTTTTTGTTTTAGGCTTCCTTAGATTGTCACATCATCTTTTTACGCGAATGCATAACATTTGTGATGCTTGCCCCTGGTTACTCAGCAATGTCACAACACCTAAAGTGCTTTGCATACTCATAATTCAAGCCACAATTTGACACAAAAGTAAACATGGGGTTCATGAATACTCTTGGTTACTAAGCAGCCCAAAACAACAGAGTAGTTTATTCAAACACAAACAAATAATCATAATTAATTTATTTCAGAAATTGTATAAACAGTTTATGTTTTTTTTTTTCGGGGAGTGAAGACACGTCTCAGTTAATACATAACAAAGTCAAGTAATAAACCAGGAATGTCACAATCATCCAGGATTGCATACTCTTCAACATTCATATAGATAAGAGCATGTCTAAATCATTTCAACAACTCAACACTGCCAATACTCCCAATAATTGCAAAGTTCATCAAAAAAAAAAAAAATTTAGGGATATCATAAAGTTTCGCTAAGGGTCGTATCAAGAGCACAAACACGACACACCATGCAAAAAAAAAAAAAAAAACAAAGTAAAATAAAATAAAAACCAAAAACACACAACACAATAAACACTTCCCTAGAACAAACACACCAAATCAAAACAACACATCAACAACGCAATACAAACCAAACCGCCCACTCCCCCAAACTTAAAGAATGCAATGTCCTCAATGCATGAAAAACCAAGAGAAAACTAAAACAATGAAAATAAGAAACAAGAACTTCCTTGAAATTAGAGGACAAAGCGACTGAAGCTCTCAACCTTTAAGAGGCTGGGGAGGTTAATGCTTTATATTACTCTCAGTTAGGAGCCTCATCAGGAATATTATGCAAATCCTCCTTTAACTTTATATTACTATCTGTCAGACATCCCTTTTCTAACTCTTCAGTTGCTTCTCTTAACCACGAGTCTTCATCTTCTATTATGCTTGACTCCATTAGACATCTCTCCAAAGACTCTTTCTGCATAATTTCTTCTCTTTGATCACTTACAACTTCACCAAAACTTTCAAATTGAAGACAAGATTCAACATAAAACACTATGGGATTTTTCGTAGCTTTATGGACATCAAACACTATTTGCTTGTCATTTAGTCTCAAGATTAATTTTCCTTGTTGCACATCTATCAGAGCACGAGTTGTCGCCAAAAATGGACGTCCCAAAATTAGAGGTACCTCGTGGTCTTCCTCCATATCAAGAACTACGAAGTCCACCGGAAAGATAAATTTGTCGACCTTTAACAAGATGTTTTCAACAAGGCCCTTAGGCCACTTGATTAATCTATCAACAAATTGGGGCGACATGTTCGTCTTTTTCACTTCTCTAAGTCCTAGCTTCCTGAAAATTGATAAAGGCAATAAATTAATACTAGCACCTAAATCACATAATGCTTTATCGAAAAATGAACCTCTTAATGCACAAGGTATAGTAAAACTCCTTGGATCTTGCAGTTTAGGAAGTAGTTTATTTTGAAGTATGGCATTGCATTCTTCAGTGAGCATAACTGTCCCATGCTCCTTGATCTTCCGCTTGTTAGAAATGATGTCTTTTAAGAACTTTGCATATGTAGGCATTTGTGCTAAGGCTTCAACAAATGGAATATTTATTTGCAATTTCTTAAAGACCTTTATAAAATTTGAAAATTGTTGATCCAATTTATCCTTACTAATTCTATTAGGATAAGGGAATTTAGATACATCTTTCTCAATAACAAGAAAATCAGAACTAGGCGTACCTTTTCCCTTACCTCTTGTAATTTCTTTTACCTTAGTCTCTGTATCTTGTTCTAAATTCACTTTATTTCCTTTAATAGAAACCGGTAACTCAGTGTCACTTTCCACCTTCTTTTTTTATTTTTCTTCACCAATCACCTTTCCATCCCTCAAGGTTATGTTGTTTACCCGAAATGATGTTGGCCAACTGGCCAATTTGTGTAATGCCCGTATCCAAATGACAAAAAGGTACGTGAGATTTCATATTTCATTCCCATACCCTTAGTATTAATTATTTGAAAGTGCTTTAAAAGAAATA
>WYDK02051939.1:2043-13617 GCA_009867345.2 Toxicodendron radicans | reverse complement strand
AGATTGACCATTTTTTACATGTATTAATTGCTTATGTTAAATTGATATTTGTTGTGCACGATTTTTATAAAGAGTTTACTACATCGGCTCGAAACCAAGTGATCTCAAGCGGGCAGAATATCCAAACTGTCCGAATAATTGTTGTCACCAAAGACAAGTGTTCGACATAAAGAATCTCGATTTAATCAAGAGGTCGATAATTACACAAGGTCGTCGAAACTAAATGAGCTTGTTGAAATAACTCAATTAGTGAGCCAGATAAATCTTATCCCCAAAAGTTGGGATAAGGTCAGATTCAAAATTAGAACTGATCGCCCAATCTCTAAAATTTCGAGATATACTTCCTTTTAAATTTGCAATCCCGGATTTGACGGATTTTCCTTGTAAAATGTAACAATATAAATACTCTCATTTTCTATTGAAAAGGGGTTACAAAAAATTTATTCAATAGTAATTATAGTGGACGTAGACATTCATTTTGAAAGGCCGAACTACTTTAAAATTCTTGTGTTTTTTGTTATTATTGCTTTAATTATTGTTCTCTGTTAGTTATCATTAATCACGTACACACCCATTTCGATTCCAACTTGATCAATCGCATCTCTCTAGTTGGTGTGAATTTTTTTTTGCATCAATAATATTATAGATATCAAATATCTTGTTAATAGTTTATTTATTAAATATTTAATTGTAGTTATTTTTTAATCCTAAGCATATTTAACAGAACTCACTAATATCATATGTGATGAAAAACTTAAAGAAAAAGAGAACTTAGATAGAAAATTAATTGAATTAAAAATTAATAAATAACATTATTTTATATTAAATGTAAAAATACTAATTAAGGAACATCAATTTCAAGAACACATTTACTTTTCTGTCAGCCAACTTAATTTGTTGTCGAATTCAAAGGGAGATTATAAAAGTCGTAGCTATATACTGATCAGGCCTAGCTCTATTTTTTTTTTTTCTCAAGATCTTTGGTTTTTTTACTTTTCCTTTTCCTTTTCCTTTTTTTTTTTAAGATTAATTATGAATATCTTTAAGTAATCTTTTGATGAAAACCTTTAAGAAAATTAATGTCTCAAAATAATTCCTATCAATTTATGAGCTAATTAACTTTGCCTAACTAACAAAGAAATTTCAACAGATAGAACATATTTTATCCGCCAATTTCGTTGACCATAAAGCTAGCAAAAATATTTTTACTAAGATTAGTCATCACATTTCTCTATATAAGTCAGCCATTAACATAATTGAACTCACAGATCTATTAGGATTTTAAAATTTATAAAAAAAAAATTGAGGATGTCTAGAAAATTGATATCTTTGGTGGGAATTCTTTTTCTATGTTGTTGTCGTCTCTTGTAGTAGCTAATAGTGATCATAAAACCCCAAGAACCAAGGCTCTACATCAATGTCTGGATCACCGACTTCATGAAGAGAACGATATCAATCTTAGGGTTTGAACAAAGGAATTTGGGAGAGAAAACCAGGAAGATTATCTATTCACTTTTTAGTAAATGCAAAAGTACAAAGTCAATCTACAACAACTGTTTTATAATATACTTAACATTAGACCAGGCAAAACAGGTCCATACCCGCAGGTGGACCCGTACCCGCAAAAACAATATAGGATATGGGTCCATAAGTATAGACCCGTTTTTTCCTACCCATTTTTTGGCGGGTGGGCCGGTTAAACCCGCGGGTACCCTCATTTTAAAACCAAAACAATTTATAATTTTGATTCTAGGGTTTTAAATATTCTCAATCTTCTTTTCCCCTTCATCAAACATTCAATAACACTGTGAGAGACACCCGCTGCTGCCGATGGAAGAAATCATCAATGTTGAAAAATTAGATGAAGTTCCAGAATATCCCTAGATCTACTCCCTCTGGTGTGTTGGGTTGTTTCTTTTGCTGTTTGTTTCTTGCTTTTCTCCATTGGAGGAGATTTGAGGTTGTGTTTGTTGTGTGGCTGGGAGGGTGGTGATTTTTCTCCCATTGTTGGTTGCTTACTGGTTCTGGTGTTGCTGGGACCTTGTGTTCCTTTGTTGGCCCCTTCTTGATTTGTTCTGGGGTTGGACGTAGTGGGTGGTGATGGGTTGTAGGATAGCTATTTGGTGTTGGCGCTGGGGAGTTTTGTTGCTGCTACTCAAACCATTCGGGATAGACCTGGGTTTCCGCTAGTCCCCTCAATCTCCGTTTGGATCTTAATTAATTCATCTTCTGATAAAGGTGAACGACCTTTTGCATTATGCAAAATTTGGAAGACTTCTTCCTTATACAGAACAAATTTTGTCTTATCCCGTTCTCCACTCATGCTTGTATTATTCTCTAAATAATTGTAAAAGTCATACCAAAACTTGATTATTAAGATAATTGGAAAAGGCATGCATTGACTTGAGCATCAGGTAGCAACAATAATTAGATATGTTAAGTTTCTTTAATTCTTTTTAACTTCTTTCTGTTGGGGGTGGCGTGGGGGTGTCCCCATTTTGAGGAAATATTGTTCTGTGGAGTATAGAGCTAATTCCTCTTAATACTTGCTGCTTATCTTCTTTTTAAAATCATCAGTTGAATGAATATTTGGATATTAGTTAGTTTAGGTGGTTTGAGTAGTTTAATGGAAATTGTTAGATTTATGATTAATAAATGGACTAATTAAAAAAAGAATTATTAATTAAAATTGTCTCTGTTGGTTGCTGAATCAGGCAAATTAAATTGAATGGTGAATTAAAATTGAATTTTTAGTAGTTGATTGTGGGGGTGTAATTGTAAAAAATAAAAGCTACTGGAATTTTGGGGGTGTAACTATCATAATTTAAAGCTGGTATGAACAATGCGAGTACCTGCGGGTTCACCCGTACCCGCATAGGGTAGGGTGCGGGTCCAATATTCTGGACCCATTTAGATCGACCCGTTTTGGGCCTGTACCCGTGAGACCCAAACCTGTTTGGACCCAGCCTACCCGCCTGTTTTGCCAGGTCTACTTAACATAGACTAAAACAACATCACATTGACTTAATTACAATTAATACAAAACGACTGTGTTTTAAGCTACAGAACAAAAAACAGCAATTGAGGACTTCCTTGATAGCCTCCCCTCAAGGTAAACTGTGCTAAGTGCTAACAGTTTAGCTTGACTTAAAAGTCAAAAAATTTGTAGCAAATAATTGCAAATTTGTAGTAGTAATTGCAATAGATAATAAATTTGCAGCAGTATTTGCAGTAGCACATTATCTCTGCTCCAGAATTGTAGCATTACATTTCAATAACACATTTGCTTAAGAACTGTTACAGTTGTAACATTCCATATGTGATTGATTGTACAATTTTGGTAGCTTAGGATACTTACCTAGTATAGTTGATCTAGTTTCCTATCTTGGCTTTTCTATAGTGTATAAATTTATGTATTGTTATCATAGTAATACACAAGTTGATGATTATTCATTCCTAGTGTCCAATAACATGGTATCAGAGCCTAAATTGGGTGATTAGGGTTCGAATTTGGGAATATTCAATTTGGTTTAGGGTTTGCTTGAAATTGGGTAGATTAGGGTTAGGGTTTCAATTTGGGGAAAACCATCTTAGAGTGGGAGTTGTTCGACACCTCCGGTCTAGGAGAATTCAGACACCGCTGATCGACAAAACCCTAGACTCCGGCCACCAACGGCCACTCACTACCCGAAGTTCCTGCCAATCGTCTCTCTTGCCTGTGCGTGACGGCGCGTGTGACGGTGTTTTCCACAACAGTTTTCTTCGAAAACTTCGTTGGCATCCATACAGCACAGATCTGTACTTGGTTTGGTACTTTTCTTACTGATTTTTTTTTACTTGGGTGATTGTCTTCTCGGTTTTCTGTTACTACTTGCTAGAGTTTGTGAATTTTTGGAGCATATTGTATTGCTGGTGTGTTGTGGGTGGTTTGTGGTTGTTGATTGTTGATTGGTTGCCTTATTTTTTGATTGGTTACTTTCTTTGGTTGAAGTTTCTACTGTTTACATCATCGGTGATAATAAGCCAATAGTAAATTTAGTTCCGATGATCTCCAAAATCACTGATCATAAGCTCTGTGGGCTGCCCAATTATATGGACTGGAGAAAAATCTATTAGGTTATATTTGAGGAGTATAGATAAAGATGATTATATGACTGATGACCCTCTTGAGGATGATACAAAACAAAAATGGCTTCGGGAAGATGCTCGGTTATTTTTACAAATCCGGAACTCTATTGATAGGGAGGTACTTGGCTTGATTAATCATTGTGAACTTATTAAAGAATTAATGGATTACTTAAAGTCCTTGTATTCTGGGAAAAGGAATATTTCCCACATTTATGAGGTGTGTAAAGCGTTTTACCGAGCAGAAAAGCAAGATAAGTCGCTTACGACTTATTTTATGGATTTCAAGAAAACGTATGAAGAATTGAACATGCTAATGCCTTTTAGCATTGATGTGAAGGTTCAATAGAAACAACGAGAACAAATGGCTATAATGAGTTTCCTTGTAGGTCTTTCCTCGGAATTTAAGACTGCCAAGTCTCAGATTCTCGCTAGTCCTGAGATCTCTTCTTTAAAGGATGTATTTAGTAGGGTACTTTGTACAAAGCATAGTCAACCAGCTCAAGTCAGTGATGTTCAGTTTAGCGGTGCTCTCGTCAGTCGAAGGAATGATTTTGAGTCTGGGAGATCACAGTTTGGCAGTGGTAACAAAGGAGGGGGATCAAACAATAATTCAGGCGGTATTATGTGTCACTATTGTCGTAAGCCTGGGCACATGAAGCGTGATTGTAGAAACTTCTGAACAGAACTCAGAGAACTCTCTCTACTCAGATTTCATCCACCAATGATACTTCTGACTAGTCAGTTCTCATCTCTGCAGATGAATTTTTCAAGTTCTCATTGTACCAAGAATCATTAAAGGCTTCATTTACTCCGGTCACGGTTATGGCTGACTCAGGTAAACCAAATACATGCCTCGTTTCCTCATCCTCCAAATTCATCATTAACTCTGGTGCAACAGATCATATGTCAGGTAACCCCAGTCTCTTTGCTACTTATCAATCAGAAACCCCTTTGAATGTAACTTTAGCGGATGGGTCACCATCACGTGTTCTTGGGTCAGACACAGTTACCCCGACCCCTCATATTTCCTTGTCAGATGTTTTACATTTACCTGATTTTTCTTTCAACTTAATTTCTGTTAGCCAACTTACTCGTACACTTAATTGCTGTGTCTTATTCTTTCCCAATTATTGTTTATTTCAGGATCTTACGACGAAGAAGATTATTGGTAAATGACATGAATATGGAGGTTTATATATTCTTGACATACCCAACTCTACTCTTGTCGCCTGTTCCAGTGTTGCATCCCAATTTACTGCACATTGTCGCTTGGGTCATCCATCTCTTTCTTCATTAAAGAAGTTGTGTCCGCAGTTTAGTAGTGTGTCCTCTTTAGATTGTGAGTCTTGTCAGTTTACGAAACATCACCGTCTTAGTTTGAGTCCTAGAGTCAATAAAAGAGCTAGTTTTCATTTCGAATTAGTTCACTATGATATTTGGGGTCCCTGTCCAGTTCTATCTAAAACTGTTTTCCGATATTTAGTTATATTTGTTGATGATTACTCCCGAATGATTTGGTTATATTTAATAAAGAATCGTTTTGATTTGTTTTCTTATTTTTGTGCTTTCTGTGCTGAAATTAAAAATCAATTCAATGTTTATGTTCGTATATTGCGTAGTGATAATGCAAAAGAATATTTATCCTCTTCCTTTCAGAATTACTTTACTCAGAATGACATTATTCATTAGACTTCTGGTATTGATACTCCATCTCAAAATGGAGTAGCAGCACGTAAAAACAGACATCTTCTTGAAACTGCTTGCACTCTATTATTTCAAATGAATGTTCCTAAATCTTTTTGGGAGATGCGGTTTCCACAACATGTTTTCTGATTAATCGCAGGCCTTCTTCCATCCTTCATGGTGAGACCCTTTACAATATTTTGTTTCCTCACAAGTCAATATTTCCTATTGAACCTAGGATATTTGGTAGTACGTGTTTTGTTCGGGATGTCTGTCCGTATGTCACTAAATTGGATCCTAAGTCCTTAAAATGTATTTTTCTTGGTTATTCTCGTCTTCAAAAAGGATATAGATGTTATTGTCCCAATCTTACTAAGTATCTTGTTTCCTCTGATGTTACATTTCTCGCAAACACACCGTATTTTCCATCTCCTGGTACAGATCGTCAGGGGGAGAATGATGATTTGTTAGTTTACACTATTACTGCCCCTACACCTGTATGTGACCTAGCTCTTGAATCTGCTAGTGAACCTACCACTACTCTTGCCCCAGCTCCTGTTTCTAAACCTGCCCCTATCATAGTCTACACTCGTTGGCCACCTCTTCCTGCTTCATGTTCAGCACCAACTCCTTCATCGTCAGATCCAACTCCAGCGATGATCTTCCTATTGCCTTGAGGAAAGGTAAAAGGCAGTGCACTTATCATGTTTCTTCGTTTGTTTCTTATAATCATTTGTCACCTTCTTTGTACTCTTTTATTGCATCTCTTGATTCTATCATCATTCCTAAAACTGTTTATGAAGCTTTTTCTCATCCTGGTTGGTGAATGCAATGATAGAGGAGATGAATGCCTAAGATGACAATGGTACTTGGAAATTGGTGGATTTACCTTCATGGAAACATGCTATTGGATGCAAATAGGTGTTCATAGTTAAGGTCAATCCTGATGGGTCAGTTGCTCGGTTGAAAGCTCATCTTGTTGCTAAAGGATATGCTCAAACCTATGGCATTGATTATTCTGACATTTTTTATCCTGTTGCTAAATTAACCTATGTTCAATTGTTTATCTCTATGGCAGCAACTTATAATTGGCGTTTACATCAGAAAGACATCAAGAATGCTTTTCTTCATGGTGATCTTCAAGAAGAAGTGTATATGGAGCAACCTCCTGGGTTTGTTGCTCAGAGGGAGTATGGGAAAATGTGTTATCTTTACAAATCTTTGTATGGTTTAAAACAGAGTCTGTGAGCTTGGTTTGGGAAGTTCAGTCAGGCTGTTGAAAAGTTTGGTATGTTGAAGAGCAAATCTGATCACTCTGTTTTCTACAGGCAGTCGGAAGCTAGCATCAATCTCCTAGTTGTGTACGTGGATGATATTGTCATTACTGGAAGTGATAGTGTGGGCATCTCATCTCTTAAGTCTTTCCTTCATACTCAGTTCCACATGAAAGACTTAGGGATGTTAAAGTACTTCTTAGGGGTTGAGGTAAAGAAGAGCAAAAGAGGTATATTTCTATCTCAGAGAAAATATGTGCTTGATTTATTGACCGAGACAGGGAAATTAAGGGCAAAGCCCTGTAGTGCTCCAATGATTCATAATGTGCAACTTACAAAAGATGGTGAATTATTTGAAGATCCTAAGAAATATAGGAGATTGGTTAGGAAGTTGAACTATCTTATAGTGACTCATCCAGATATAGCCTATTTTGTTAGTGTTGTGAGTTAGTTCATGTCATCTCCAACAATTCATCATTGGGCAGCCTTGGAACAAATTTTATGTTATTTGAAAGGAGCCCCTAGATGTGGTAAATTGTATGCCAATCATGGTCACACTCATATTGAGGGGTTTCTCAGATGCAGATTGGGCAGGTTCCAAGGTGGATATAAGATCTACATCGGGCTATTGTGTCTTTGTTGAAGGAAATTTGGTCTCATGGAGGAGCAAAAAGCAAAATGTCGTGTCACGTTCTAGTGCAGAGTCTGAATATAGAGCTAAGGCACAAGCTGTGTGTGAAATAATGTGGATATATCAGCTCTTAACTGAAGTAGGTCTTAAAACTTCAGTTCCAGCAAAATTGTGGTGTGACAACCAAGCTATGCTTTATATTGCATCCAATCCAGTGTTCCACGAAAGAACTAAACACATCGAAATCTATTTTCATTTTGTCCTAGAAAAAATACAACAAGGGTTGATTTCCACGGGATATGTGAAGACTGGAGAACAACTAGGGGATATTTTCACAAAGGCTCTAAGTGGGGTTCGGGTTGATTATCTTTGTAACAAGCTGGGCATGATTAATATCTATGCTCTAACTTGAGGGGGTGTGTTACAGTTGTATAACAGTTGTAACATTCCATATGTGATTGATTGTACAATTTTGGTAGCTTAGGATACTTACCTAGTATAGTTGATCTACTTTCCTATCTTAGATTTTCTATAGTGTATCAATTCATGTATTGTTATCATAGTAATACACAAGTTGATTTTTCATTCCTAGTGTCCAATAACAAGAACAAAGCTCAGCTCAACAGTAATTGCAGTAGCATATTATCTCTGCTCCAGAATTGTAGTTCTCTCAATTTGGATATCAGTAATCATACAACTACTTCTAATCATAAAACAATCAAACTGGCCTAACTATTTCATTTCAATCACACCTCAACAACTACTTCATTAACAATCACCTCACAATCAACATCAAATTAGATCTCACTTCAACTTAACAACCAACCACAACCATTTTATACTACTACATCTTCAATACTCACTCACACTTCAAAGAATAATAACTTGTGGTTTGCTACACTTTTACTGAAGTACTAAAACAAAACCAGTGCAAAACTACAAATCAGAATGATAAACTACAAACCAGAACTACACTACAATTAGCTGGTAACTTTATTTTCTACAGCAACAACATTCAACTTTGTTTTTAAAGTATCGAACTGAGTAGCTGATAAAGCTTTAGTAAGAATATTAACAATTTGTAGTTCAATGGGCACATATTGAACTGAGATCTTTTTAGCAATACCTGCTCTTTTATGTAGTGACATTAATTTCGATGTGCTTAGTTCTTGCATGAAAAACCGAATTTACAGCCAATGCCCCTGCACTTATATTATCACACCAAATGACAGGAGGTTTAGGAAATATCAATTTGAGTTCAGTGAAAATACTTTGCAACCATGCAACTTCAGTGGCAGTATGAGCCAATGCTTTATATTCTGCCTTAGTAGAAGACAATGCATCCACTTTTTGTTTCTTAGAGCTCCATTGGATCAAGTTAAGACCCATGTAAACAATAGCCACTAGTAGACCTTCTATCACGAAGACTACTTCCCCAATTAGCATAAGCATAACACTCTATATTTAGAGTAGCTGTAGGTCTAAAAACCAAACCATGAGTAATAGAGTACCTTTAAGATACCTAAGAACCCTTTTACAAGCTTGCCATTACAAGACAATTAGAACTTGTCAAAATTGACTAAGTTTATTGACTGAAAAACTGATGTCAGGTCTGGTAAATGCTAAATATTGCAGGGCACCTATTGTGTTTCTGTATAGGCTAGGATTATCAAATGATTTATTATCAACATGAAATAACTTTGTACTACCTGCCATAGGTTTTGAGCTAGGATGAGCCTCAAGCATTTTGCTTTTGAGAAGTAAATCTATAACATATTTGGATTGTCTTAAGTGGATGCCAACATCCGTTCTAACAACCTCCAAACTAAGAAAATAGTGAAGAGAGCCAATAGTGTGTAGAGCAAACTAGGCATTGAGATCATTTGCCAGTTGATGAATAAAATCCATATTAAAGCTAATAAGTAGGATATATAAAAAAAAAAAAATTAGACTGTAAGTGACATGGCAGGATTGATGATGAACAAACATTCTTGAATCTGAAACCCTTTACTCAAGAATGCCTATTTTAACTTGTCAAACCAGACACTTGGTACTTGTTTAAGGCCATATAGAGCTTTATTAAGCTTACAAACATAAGATAAGGTGACTGAATCAACAAATCCAAAAGATTGTTGCATATAGACCGTCTCATTTAACTCCTCATTCAAGAAGACATTGTTAACATCTATTTGCTGAACATCCCAATTATGAATAACAGCAAGAGTGAGTATGATTCAAATTGTAGATGGCTTTATGACAGGGCTAAAGGTTTCAAAAAAGTCCAACCCCGGGGTCTGTTGAAAGCCCCCTAGTCTAGCTTTATACTTTTGTAAAGTACCATCATCATTTAATTTTGTCCTAAACACCCACTTATTGCCTACCATATTCATTTCAAAAGAAAAAGACACAAGTGTCCAAGTATTGTTGTGAAGTAAAGCATCACACTCACTTAGCATGACCTACTTCCATTCAGGAATTGCAAGAGATTCAGATACTGAAGCTGGTTCAGGAATAACATATTGTGTAGTAGTAAAAACACTAGGACTATGTAGTGAACTAGAATAAGTGACCCTAGTGATGGTTGTTGCTTTGCCTCTGGTTATCATAGGATGAATGTTTAAATTTGAGTTGGATTTTTCAAGAAAAAAAAAATCTAATTCAAGAGGACAATTGGAGACATATGCTGTCGTAGAAATAGTATATGGAGATAGTATGGAATCAGAGAATGTACGATGAGAAAAAGTGTTTGATGAAGTAGGATATGAGGATGATTTATGGAGAGGTAATTGTTTGGATAAAGGTGATGATGGTAATAAGACAACTTCAAGTGGGCAAGTGGATACAAAGTGATCAAAAGGAATTGTGAGTGGTGATTGAATAGAGTTGTTTTGTGAGTGAATATGAGAAGTGGATACATGTGGTGTAATAGAATTATGGGGTGATGATGATATGGATTTAGAGGAGTTAAGAGACTGTATAGTAGGTATAGTACATGTAGGAAAAGACTGATAATTAAATGTGTGAAAAAGTTGCTTACCATCAGTTGAAGTGGACTGAGATTGAGAATAACTTACTATAGGAGTACCAATGGTTGATAAAGGAGAATGAAGAGAAATAAATGGTAAAGTGGAAGTAGGAGAAACATCAGTAGACTCAAATGTTGATACTGATGAATTAGTAGAGACAAAACCAATGGAGAATGGAAAATCAGATTCATTGAATTTGACACTAGTAGTAACAAACAATTTACCATTTGAGTCAAGACCTTTATAGCCTTTATGAACTAGACTATATCCTACAAAGACACATTTAGAAGAATGAAAGTTGAACTTATGTTTGTTAAACATTATAAGATATGAACTAGACTATATCCTACAAAGACACATTTGAGTTGATAAAATCTTAGGAGAGAGACATGGTCCTCCTTCTAGAGTTTGTTCCAGAGTCATGTTTGAGGTCGCACGCCTGCCATTATCAGGGTGCGAATAGCTTCTTCTGGTGCGTTAGTAACTTTACGGAGTTCAGTATAGAACTGCTCTAAGTAAGACTTTAGGAACTGACCCTTTTCTTATCGGATGTTGCTTAGGTAGCTCAAGGGCATGGAGAACTGTCTGTTGCCTGGAACTGACATAAAAACAGTGAACTCATGCGGTTCCAGGAATCAACTGTGCCAGTTGGCAGTGATCTGATCTATCTTTTTGCTGATGAAGCTAAAGTGACCGCCAGACATCGACACTTAGCCAAATTGAAGACTCTATAGAGTTCCATAAGGTCATTAAAAATGAATAGATGATCTTGTGAATCGCTATTACCATGGAACGCCTTCATGTCGGGCATCCGAAAACCAACAGGCAATAG